>JBAMYA010043990.1:0-12854 GCA_037176975.1 Arrhamphus sclerolepis | reverse complement strand
ATAATTCGTTAGAAATAGGGGATTTATGAATTAAAAAATGTATAGTATTGAATAAAAGGTTTAGATTATGAGGATTTGAAGCAATGAGGCATGAAAAATATTTAGACCTTTTTTCTTTAACCACTTAGTCCTTTAAAAGGTTTTTCATAGTAAGACAATCGGAGCTCAGATTATTCATCTTCCAACCATGAAAAGTTACATGTCAATCAAACCTGTGGGTGTGGCCCAAATATACAAGGCAATAACCCAGTTAAAATGTGTCTATATTTAATACACCAACTGAGAAAGGAATCTGAAATTTGGTTCACTTATACAAAAAATTCAAAACAACCAATCAAATTTCAGAGAATTACATGTTTTTGATTTGTCACACTGGTTCAGTGTTATAGGCCTGAACTCTGGTTTTGATGTTAGCAGTCGCAGTTGTCACCTGTCATTGAAAGAGTAGAGTCTAAAACGCATCACCTGGAGATAATTACACCTGGATATTCAAAGACGTAAAGATGTGAGACGTGACACCTCTGACCACTTGGTGGCAGCACTTGTCTACTTTAACAGAGGCAGACTGAAAGGACACTCCATCACAATCACGGTTCTTTTTTTCTTTTCTTTTTTTAAATATAAATCTGGCGATTGTTGCTTAGCAATGATATTATATAAATGATTACCTGACTACATTGGACACCAAACGTCTAAAAAGTAGTGCTGTGTGTTGTTTGATGCCTTTATATTAGTAAGCAAATCAAAGGTTATATTCAAATTTGATGGGTTGTTTTCACCAAAGAAGGTGAAGGTCGTCATCTATAGTTGGTGAAGCCATTCAAAAAGAGTTCAGTGAACCTCATTGATCACTGCATTATGAAACTGTGGTATTGATTTCATGGGGGTAACCACAGTGTTTTATCAGTGTCAGCGTGCAAATCGATGAAAGAGGGACTTACAAACGACTCCTCGGGGCAGCCGCTGCTGATTCCAATGGTGCCTGGCTCCTCCAGCAAGTTAAAGTCCTTTTTCTGGAACTGGAATCCTTTTATGCAACCCTTCAGGCCGACCACAGAGGACAACTCTGGCCTGTTAGAACACATGATGTGACACTTGAACCCTCGTCTGGGAGAGACTGCCAGTGTTTTAACTTAGCTTGCAGAAAAAGCAGTTCTGTTGTTGAGCTTGAGCTCAGATGTCTCTAATTCACCTGGATTTCAGGATGCTGGAGGCAGCCCCGCCTATGTAGATATCTGAGAAGGGCAGAGTGGTTTTGGGGTTTATCATGGATTTAATGTGGCTCTTGTCCACCAGCAGGATGACCTTCTTGGACTGGTGGTAAATCACCGTCACCTGTCACAAGGATGGAGCACCAACACGTCACACCGACGCGTCCGCGTGTCTGGATGGTCTGAGAGTGGCAAGTAAAGACAGAACAATATACCTCGTGGTAGTTTGCGTCGTTGATTTGAAGCTTTGGTAGCTTTTCATCGAAAACAATCGGCCCGTTGCTGAAGCCAAAGTCGTACATTAAGCGCAGGAAACTGTTCTTTAGCTCCAAAAGGAAGAACTTATCCTGAAAAAGAGAAAATAAATGATCAATGTATCCATCGCTTCAACATCAAAATTGAAATCTTTTTCTCTGGAAGTAAATTAAGTCATGTGATAATAATAATTACTTTGGAATTACTTTGGAAAACATATGGGTCAAATCTAAACTTTCAATCGAGAAACCTCATTTAGTCCAGGCTCACAGGTACTGACAGAGCAGATTCCTGGATTCAGGTCTGGAGTAAAATCAAGTTTATAATGCAGCCTCTGAAGGAGGCAGCTCCTGAAACGTGACATATCTTCACACGTGAAGCACACATGCACATATAAACACACCACGCAGCCCTTCACTACATCATCAAATACTGGACGTACCCCGTTAACCATGAGGAAGAGGATGCCGTTGTTCGCGACTGTTCGCACAGCGATGTCAAATCTGGTGACAACGCCAAACTTCCCTCTTCTCTCAATGTTATTGATGAGAGCGTATCCTGTTCCATCGAACAGGTAGCTTGCGATGCGACTCTGAGAGAACGCCAGCTTGTACCTGAGAGCAGAAGCAGAAGTGTGATGAGGTGCTTCAGACGAGGAGTCGGCTCTGTTGAGGAGGCCACCTGCAGCATGCAGGTCAATAAGACCATGGAAGTATGTACCTTGGACAGGGTGGTGATGTAATGATATTTATCTTGTTGGTCTCTTTGAAATTGTACAGACTGATGACGTCATTGTTCAACGAAGCCAACTCGATGCAGCCAACAAAAGGAGCGAGACTCAGAGGAGGTGGCAGCTAGTTCGAAAAGGAGGAAAACAGTCACAAGTTGCCATTAAGCGAACAAAACAAACAAAAAAACCCAACAATCTGATAATCACTGGAGGATTTACATGCTGGAACGTTCTCACTCAGTACCTGGACATCTGGTGGGACTCCACCAACAAAAAACACGATATCTTTAGGGTCGATGTCAAACAGCGAATCAGCACCCGGAGCTTCTCCTTTCTGGATGAACTTCTGCTCGTCTGTGGAGCTCTGGCTGGGGATGGTCAGGAAGACTTTTCCATGTCTGCCCAGCCTGAACGCAAAGGAGAAACAGGAGCGATAAGCGAGTGTCTACGTTTCTTTTATTTCACAAATTCTTTTCCTAATCACATCTATTGACATTTTAAAGTTTATTTTTCACCTCATCAACATCATTTCATTTGTTAATATACATCCATGTTTTTATGCATTTCGGGCCCCTAACACATTCTAAAATGTTGATACAGGAGCAATTTAGTGCTGGTAAGGTGGTATTTTAACCAGGGGACACCATCTGGTGATTGTAATGATGATTTGGAACAAAAGCAGAATCCATTAGTCTTTTTAGGAGCAAAGATGGACAGAAGATCACTGATCTACTGTCATCAAATGTGTGAGAAAATCACTGAAATATTCAAGTATAATGCTAAAAAATAGAAAGACTGGAAGGGACGACAAAACTAAGCTCAGAGGCAGAAAAAGAAGATAAAGAACCCTCCAGGCTGCCACCAGAAACACGTTTAAAATCCACTTTATAAAACCTGTGACGGTCTGGGCCGGTGTCAGTGACCCAGGAAAAGCTTATTCCCACATCTCTGACATTAAATACATCTTTTTTAAAAAGACAATAAAAACCACATTGTGCTCATGTTAAAATGACTGAGAAAGAAGTTGCTCCAGCTGAAGATCACTTACCTTTCTATCTTGATGTAGTTGAAGACTGCAGGCCACTGGCTGACAGGCTTTGAGCTCAGAGGTATCTCCACGTCTTCAGCCCCGAGCTTGTACACGAACACCAGGTTGTCGTTCTTGATGGCCAAACCCATGTAGTCTTTTCTGCCCTGGTGGCACAAACAGCAGAAAACATCACGGTATCATCATTTTTCCCATCATGCCTTTTGTTTCTCCAACCGTTAAAGGTGACATATCGAGGTTTCAAAAGCACAACCGTCCCTCGTCAGTGGCAGCCAGTGAGGTTCATGCTGAAGCTTCATTCTGCTCTGCAGTACCGTGGACGAACCTGTCTGCGTAGTTTAGCGCCACAGAAATCACCAACTCTATGACAGCAGCAGCTGCCTGAGATCTCAGCTAACTGTCCATGCCCTTCTTCTATCCTTGTTCTCAGCCCCTGACTGCAAATCTGGGTTCACATTTGGAACAACAAAGCAACAGATTCCTCACGTTTCTGTCTCCCAGATATAGGATGAATCTGTCCTCTATGGGGTCCTTGTCTGGGTCCACCCTCATGAACAGGCTGATGGACGTCACCGTCTTCAGCTCCTCCAGGTTGCTGTGTGGATGAACCTCCACTGAGGACTGACCGTTGAACTTCATGGAGACCTGGACCTGATGGAGAAACCAACAAGAGACACAGGAGTTACTGTTTCTGCTCCATTACAGTCGTGTGGTATAGATGGGAGTGTATCACAAATGTGACTCTGGAGATCTTTTAAGATATTTCCAAGAGAAATAAATCATAAACAAGTTTCTTTTAATGTTCCACTAGAGCTGATAAAGAACATTTATTAAATCCTCATCAGCGCCGATGAACTTTATTGGTTTAGTCCAGTCTTCGTATCATAAATTTTAAGACAATAAAGCAATTAAGACAATATCTTGTCTTACACTTATTATTATTATTATTTTGATTGATCTTAGAATTTTTAGTGAATGCAATCAAATGAACAAGATTTCAGAGTAATTTTAGTTCAGTGATTCTCAGCTGGTGGGTTTGGACCCAGCAGTAGGTCAATGGATCATGGTGCCTTTTCCTGGGCAAAATGTAAAGAAAGATCCAGTGCTTTTATTTTGAAAGGGATTGTTTTTTTTGTTTTTGTTTTTTTTAGAAATGAAAGCTGTATATTCTCACTCCTTATCAGTAGGTGGCAACAATACAACATATTGCTATTTGACACCCACAACTTCACAGCATAGAATAAGACATGCAAAGTTTTACATATGCTAACTGATTATATTAGATACATATTTTCTTACACTGAAGACTAAAATCTCAGTGTTTTTTGTGTAATGAGGTATTGACACATGAACGTACTGATTTAGCTGAAGTTAAAGAAGCCCCACAGAGAGCTAATCTGACCTGAAAATGTTAGAAAAATCTGCAGCAAATAAATCGGAACTTTACCTCTGTCAAATTACATTATTAGTAGGTGAGTCATGTAATCAGAACTACTTGAGTCTGGTTCAGTTGCACTTTTGGTTTAATCTATTTTTAGTTTGTGGTTATAAGTTTTTTTTTCTCCCCATAGTTTCAGTGTTGGCTGGTTGCTAAAGCTTATTATTAGTCTTTTTGTAACTAACTTTTTTTTTATTCATGTACTTTGAAAATGGCTGTTACTGAATCTTTTGATTATTATTTCAGCCTTGTGTTTAAAGTTTGATTGAGTGACTAGTACTAGTACAGTTATATATTCAGTGTCTGGGTCCTCAGCTAAAGCAGCATATTTTCTGGAACGACTACTCAGTTTCATATTTATTTCATAATTTTGCATAACAGCAGTGTTAATTTTGCACAACCTGACGTTTAAATTGCTTCTGAAATAAATTCAAGAGGTTGGAAATTTCTTCCAAAATTGGGTTATGGATTGTCGCTGAAATGGTTATGGTGGGTCTAAAAACCACACCAGTTAGCTGATTTGTCTGAAAGAGAGAGATCTTCCTCTGTGACTGGAGCACAGTGCGTTCAAATAAGGACTAACTTTCTTGGCCACGCTCCTGGCCTGGGCGATGAGCTCTCTGATCCTCATGATGTTGGTAGTCACGTTGTTGACCGGTTTCTTTTCCTCGACCACCTTCAGCTTGTCCAGCAGCTCGGGAACGAGCACGTTCAGGTTATCCACTGTTGCAGAGAAAGAGAGCATGGTTCATATGGAACTTAACAAATTAAAATGAATCGACCCCTGGGAGCAAGTACCGACAGAGATCTCCAGAAAGATGTATTTGAGTCTCACCAGCGATGCTTCCTACGGGTCTAAAACTCTATGGAGGGGTTAAGTGATGTTCAACAGCCGTGGTACCTCCACATATGACACCAAACCTCAAGTGCTTGTTATTTTTACACTGGGAACGCTGTCCTTGGGACACCTAAGTGTCCAACAACCCCTCTCAGTCTCTCTATAAGACAATGAAGGCATCAGGCACCTCCTTCAGCCAAAGACTGCTGCATCTCTATACATGTGGTAGTTCAACTTCAGTCTCAGTAGATCTTAGGAGAAGTCTCCAAAAGTGAAGCTCTTTGTCCCTATGCACAGGTGTAAACTGTAATCTGGCCTTTCTTTCTGGTGGTTTTTGAGCAGTGGTTCCTTTTTTTCCACCAAATCATGATCACCTATGGAACACCGAAGTCCTGAGCTGTTTCTACTTCATGTGTTATTGTTTGAACAGATCAGCACAGGACCTTCAGACCTCTGGAAATAGTACCCAAGGATTCTGTTCTTGACGTTTTAGCTAATTTATATAAATTTTCCCATGATGTCCTGAAGGTGTGTCTCAAGTGTTAATACTTTGGAAAATGTCCTGAGATTTCTGCCTTGGCGTTTTAGGTACTACGTGCATTTCAAAGTATCCCGAGAGGTCAAAGGTAACAAATGTCAGCAAAACAAACCTCTTTCTTAGTGACATCACAGCAGCCAGTCCAATGCAGACATGAACCAAGCCTGAAAATCCCTGCATTTCTACAAGCTCCCTGGAAGACGTCTGGACAATGTCTAGCGAAGTCTCCCAATGTCTAGTGTCTACAGGAAGTGAAAACAGCTCTATACCTGCTTCCCCCGCTGAGGCTACGGCCCGCTCATATGCGTCTGCAGAGTATTCGTTGTTCCTCATGTTGTTGTCCCACTCCTCCACCTTGTTGATGATGGGCGTCATGCTCTGAATGACTTCAGTCGAGCGATTCAGAGTCCCTTCTGCCACCTCCAAGGTAAAATCCAGACGCTGCGGAGTTCTGTCTGCAGATGATAGCAGTTCAAGATGTTTACGCCACTCGCTAAAAATACTACGTCTTTGAAGCTCAAAGGGTCACATCGCCAACGTGACCACGGACTGATATCCCTAATACACAGGATATGAATGAAATTACTTTGGTGAAGTTCCTGACAGTGTTGACATTTCACCAACCTTCAGGAAGCTGTAAGATTTAACCAGAAGAGAGAATAAATGGAACTGAAAGAGTAACAAAGTCAATACTGAGGATAATTCATGCTCTGTCCTTAAATCATGACTGTTTATGGTAAAAACTGTGGAATTTTCTTTTCACAAATTCCAAAATTTCTGTTTCATAATCACATTTAATCATAAGTTGACTTATTTTTCTAAATTTTGAAAAGATAAACGTGTGAAAAAGTAAAATTATAAGTTTTGCATAATTGAGATTTTTGTAGCAAAATCACAAAAATCTTTTTCTTGTGGAATCACAGTTTTCACAAAATTGTTACACTTTTTAATTTAATTCATTTAATTAATTTGTAAAATATCGGCTTTTGGTAATTTTTTTCACAAAACTACGACATTTGTAAAACTGCAAACTTTGTATAATTTTAACTTTTTGTCCTAGAGAAACATGAACTTTTGTTTTTTAAAATTTTTTTTTTTACAAAATTGAAACTTTTGTTTTTGTAGTAGTTTGTTACAGTTTGTTGTAGTTTTGCAGTATGGGTTTTAGCACCATCCTTGTGAGAGATTCGAAGTCTTCCCTAAAAAAATATGTCATCTGGATGAGAGAAACCTACATCTTTTCCAGATGTGCCAGGTGTTCATTCCATCATCACTAATGCACTTTGTACACTGAAAAAAAAAGTTTTGTTGAATTAACTAAATTTTATTATGTCAAGTGGATGCACAAAATAAATTAGTCTAAATCTAGATATAATTTTTGAGTTTGCTGAAATCAATTAATTTGGATAAATTAAAAAAACAACAAAAAAAACTTTAACTTAACTACTGTGCTTAAACGTCAGTCAAATATTCTTAGTACTTCTAACTAAACTCGTGTTTGTACATGTACGAGAATAAATTGTTACCTATTAACTTATTTTTCAAAGTTACATTCATGTCAATGAAATTCCTCTATGTTTAACTTTTCAACTTTTTTCATGTTCCGGATCTTAGTATCCAGAATATTCCAGGATCCGGATCATACTTTTACACATTATTGATGATGTCATGATCATGTCCCATCTTTTTTTTGCCAAGCATTCAGAGCATTTATTGTGGAGATATACACGCATATCCTGAAAATGGCCCTATCTCGCAACAATAAAGAATCTTTTAAAAAATTCCTGGATCCAGACAGTGATCCGGATCACCTCCCAAATTTAATGATCAGCATCCTCCGTGGAGATGACTGATTACTTCCTGGGTTCACTGATAAATAGATTAGTAGTTAGTAGCTGGGATCAGTAAAGTCTTATGGACCTGAGGCTTGGGTCATTTTTTTGTGTACGTTCTCACCAGTGTGGATTTCACGGATGTCCTGCCTGATTTCTTCAAGCTTTCTGGTGTTCTTGCTCATCGTCTCTTGGGTCTCCTTGATGTAGTTTTGCTGGTCGGCCAGCTCGTTTTCTACTTCTGTGATGGGAGGACAGATTCAGAGACAGACCAGCTAACCTCCAGCTGAAGCAGCGGAAGAAACGTCGTACCTCCTTGTTCTGAATGTAATGAAACCGACTCCTTGAAGATGTTGTCGCTCTTCGTCACGAGGTATTCCAGCTGTGAATTGATCACACCGACGGCCTTGAAAACAGGAAACAGAAAAGGATGAGTGGTTGACGGGAGATGACTTACGGGTAAATCAAAAGAAGCAGGTTTGTGTGATCTCACATCTTCAGCTCGCTGGGACAAGTTGAAGGTGGTGAGGGAGGTGATGTTGGCATCAGTGACGTATTTAACAATGTTGTTGTAGACGTTGGCGGCGCTAATCGCTCTCTGGACGAAGCCGTTGGCGTCACTTTCTTTGAGGTCTCTGAAGAATGCAGGTCAGTTAGAAACCCTCAGAGTTAATGTGCTCGTTTCATACGTATTTAGTATCTTTTTTGTAAGTTTTACTGCTTTACTTTAGTTGATTTTCACGATACAGTTTATAGCGAGCAGTGACTGGAACATTTGGAAGGATCTGTGACGGAAACTGGAACATTTGCCAGACAATTAGAAGCAAAATAAAACCAAGTTTGGGATGAAACCAAAACTTTACCAAAAGGTCTAAATTCATTAGATTAAACCCACAAAACTGAAAGTTTAGAAATTCTGCTCCGAAATCAGAAATTTGCCCCCAAAAAAATCAAAAATTAGTTGAAAATCGTATCTATATCTATATCTATATCTATAGCTATATCTATATCTATAGCTATATGTGTATATATGAACAAAGATTTAAAAATCCAAAGTTTAATCTTTATGAAATACCATTATTAAAAAAAATGAATTAAATTGCAAAGTAAAAAACTGAGATTAAATTAGCATTTATGATTTTTTAAATCAAATATTTCCATCTTTGGAAATAAAAAATCACCAGGAACGAATCTTATTTTATCTTAATCTTACAAAGTTGGAAGAAAAGTAAAATTAATTTGCAAATTCCAAAAAAAACCTTTGACTTTGTGGGTTTATGTCAAATTTTCTTTGTACTTCTTTGTATATAATTTTGCAAGATTATAAAGTCTGAAATTCTGATAATATAAACTAATAAAAAAATATATAAAAAAAACAGTTTCTAAAAACATGTAATAATTAATAATTTTACAATAAAAAAAAAATCTGAATTTGTATTTGTACATTTGCAAAAAAACATTTCTGATCAAAAGTTTGCTGAAAATGACAATATTATCATCAGCATTAAATCCTGATTTAGTTTTTTAAATTAAACTGAGCCAGTTTCCACAGTCAGAATTTCTTTGTGTCGTCTTTAATATCAGTTTATCTACAGCATATATTTCTGCTGGCGGCCCAGAATAGTCACACTGACCACTGTGGCAGCTAATCAGAGGTTTTCACTGTGGTTTCACTGTGGTTTCTCACTCCTCCAGCTCGTTGGCCTGTCTCTCCAGATCCTGGGCGTGATCGTCAGCCCTCTGAACCAGATCTCTGTCCACCAGCGAGAGGCGCTCCGTCTTCTCCGCCAGCTTCTGACTGGCGCCGTCGATCGCAGCGTGGTACTGCGTCACATTCTGCACACAGGCGACAAAAAAAGCAAAAAGTTACCTTCTGAAAAGAAAAGGATGTTAAAGAATTCAGGATTAGTTAATCCACGAGCTCATTGGATATTTCCAGCCTGAATTCATGAGTTCTTAAGAGTTGCTCTTAAAATTTGCATGTTTACAAAAAAGTCAATTCCTTTTAAATATGTGATTTTACAAGAAAAAACTGATTTTCATATTGAAGTCTAAAAAAAAGAAAAATTATGATAAAAGTCACAGATTTTATGACTAAAAAATGTTTTTCAAATGAAAAAAAAGATGTGATATTTCAAAAGTCATCATTTTACAACAAAATTTGCTTCTTTTTTTTTTATTTTTTATATTACTTATTTTCTTTAAATTTTACAGTCGAGTTCAGGAACTTGTGGAAAATCTAAAAACACAGCTGGTTGAGAAAGAAAAGAATAAACCCTATGATGGTAACCATGGCGATGATGCGAGCCAGGATGAACTGAAGTTCACCCCTGCTCTGGTGTTTGTGAAGTCCTCACCTGAACCAAGGCGTCCACATCAGCCACTGCCCTCTCGGTCTCTGAAATGAAGGCTCGGCTTGTTTCCAGCGTGTTGTTGATGGCTGACTGCTCCTCCGCGAGCCCCTGCTGCCTCACCTGGAAAAAACACACACAAAACAAGTGAAGTTTGCAGGCTTTCTTTTCTGCATGGCTCTGTTTTGAAGTATGAAGGGAACACTGCAACAAGTTGACTCGTTTCTCTCTCTGCAGTTAAGTTGCTGCTGCGTTCACTGTCCCTGTTGCAAAACTAGACCAAACCATGTCATGGAGGTGGACATGAAGACTGGACATCTGTCTTATGATCTCATCTATCCAGACGACATTGTTCCACGAGTCTTGCGGTTTGCTCAGATCCAGTCTTTGCAAACCCAGGCTGTTCTGAGACTTCCAGGAGAAATTCCCAGGAAAATCCAGGTAACCCGTCCAAACCAACACTAGTGGTTTGTTGACTGAGCCTCTGAGAAGTGATGCTAAGGTGTTTTTTTTTTCTTTTCTTTTTTTAAAAATAATTTTTCTGAATATTGCATGAGTAAACTAACTCTGTGGACCATTAGCAATGGCTTCCCAAAGGTCTTTACTGATGTCTTTCCTCATTGGCGTTGCGTAAACACCGATCGTGTAGTTGTTGAGGTTCTGCGTTGCCCCGCCTTTAATTTGACTGCATGACTGAGTCACTCAACGAGATGAGATCATTTGAGTTGTCGTGTTTACCCAGCAGCGTGCACGCTGGTGTCGACCGGTCCCTCGGAAGAGCCCCAGATTAGGAGGGGCTCCATGTTTGGTTAGCGCTCCATTCAGAGCCCAGGCCCAGATCATGGAGATCCCCACGCCTGATAACGCACGTGCACATGGATACGCATCAAGGGCTCAGCAGCCGTTCTGTATAATTACAGTTTCCTGGATTCACATTCAAATATCATTTTCCTTTTTTTTCTACACAGTTGTAAATCCAGGACTGGCACTGCTATGGGACGTAATAGTTTTGCAAGGTTTGAAATTCTACCTGACATGATTCTACATGTGACTAAAGTATGAATGCATGAGGATAACCATCATAAAGTACTGGATTCCAGTGTGTTAAATTCATAAATCATACAATCTATAAAAAGTAAACGAAAACAAGAGCATGTCAATACAACCTTCACTCTGTTATAGTAGATAGTATGTGAAAAAAAGATGGTTAATTATTTTTAATTAATTAATCATCTCTTCCCAAACTAGATGAGGAACATAAAAAGAATTGGACAAACCCTCCTTTGACATCGCCCATAGGTCTTACCTAAGCCACCTAAACCCTGAGAAGAAGAAGCCTGCCTACATCCACACTTACAGTTCCGCAGTTACAAAAATTACAATTCCTCCACTGACCACTAGGTGCTGGCACCACAACAGGACCAGTCTCCACTGACCTCCATGTTGAAATGTTCAACTTTACAGCAGAATTGAACGTATTAACAGTCTGCTTATAACAATGGTTTTACCAACTATAATGGTGCTGAACTTTTCTGTAGCACATTATTAATTACAGTATGTTGCTTTATGATGGGCAATTAATCAAACACCTATCATTTGATTGACAGCGAGACGGTGAATAAACTTTACTATGCTAGTGTGTTGTGTTCATTGTACCAACAGTCCTGGTTTTAGATCCGGCAGCACTCATGTTCGATATTGTTCCAGTAGCAACATTTGAAATGAGAATGTTTGGACAGATTTGATCAAAAATCAATATAGAACAATATTGACTATGTTCTGTGGACTGTTCTGGAGCCTCTGGAGCTGTTTGTGCAAAGGAGGACACTTCATATAATGAAAACAAATCCTGGACAACCTTGAACATCCTCTACAAAGGACAGTGATTCAGACACAGACCGCTACCACCCATAACTCAGTAGGTTTATATATTTCCCCATAGTTGCACTGAACTGAATTAGTTTTCTAGATTGTAGGCTCTCAGAATATCAAGCACACTAGATGGATAAGCAAATTTGTTCCCTACCTTCATTGATGTAACTCCAGATTTTATGACGTGAAGCCAAGAGGTAATAACCTCTAGTTTTCAAAATGGAGGTCAACCCCAAAATATATGAAAACACAGCCGGCTTCAAAAGTGGGTCAGTTTACATTAAATCCCCATGTTGCAATGTCCAACTCAGCACAAATAAACATACTTAAAGCCTCAGGTTTGGCCATGATAACATGGAGGGTGAATTTTTATGCACCTCATCAGTAAAATACCATCAAACAAAATTTGTAATTAAAAATGTTGCTGTTCTTGTGATCTCTTTGGCTACTTAGTTCTCTCATTGTACTTGATTTCTGAGCTGGAAGTAGAGCTTAAAGAGAGAATTATCTTTATTTTGTGCTCTTAACTGAACTTTAGGGTTTCTATCATCAAGTCTGTGTTGGCCTAGAAGAGTCTGGAAGTAATGCTGGGGTAAGATAATGATCGGCTAGTGATGGGGGCAATGGTGGGCTAAAGATGGGGATAATGGTGGGCTAAAGATGGGGAATCAGCTGGCATAGGGGTGTCCAGAGAGCCAGGCAGGGTTCACACTATAACAGTCCTGGGAAAAAAAAAAACAA
>JBAMYA010043989.1:0-12854 GCA_037176975.1 Arrhamphus sclerolepis | reverse complement strand
TCTGGATGTCCCTGCTCAGGCTGCTACCCCCGCGACCCGGCAACGGATGAAGCGGAAGAAGATGGATGGATGGATGGTTTCCTCGTAGTTACTTCATAATCAGGATTTTAATCACAGTTTTGCAACTATGACTATAGTTTGTCTGTGCAGTTCATGTATCTATAGTGCCCCCTACAGTCAGTTATCAATAATTTGATTTCTGGTGCAAATGTGAACAGTTTTTTTTCAATCCTTACATCATTCAGTCTTTGTTTTTTCTGTTTCAGAACTAAAACAGAAAAGGGGAAATCTGTGGTGAATTTTTAACTTTTAAATAAAATCAGAGAAATGCAATAAGGGAAAAAAAACCAAAGAAATCAGTCTGCTTGTTTGTTAAATGCTTCCTTTATTTCACATAGTTCTGTGAAAACAGTCTGAGCAGCAGCAGGCACCTCTCGCTGTGTGAGGTCGGTCCTGATGGCGCTGGGCTTTAAAAGAACAGAACCACAGCAACACCTGCGGCGCCACCTGGACACCCTCGTTAGGAAACGTTCAACATCCACGCATTCAATTACATATAATCTGACAGATGAGAGAAAAACGATGAAGGGAAAGGTGGTCGTCTGCTCCAGCAGCTCCAGCGTTGAGTGTTTGAGGTTACCATGGACCTGGATCATGAGCATCTGAGTGTGAAACTACTAAACTCCTAAATGGTCATCAGGTCTCAAAATGAGTCTCACTTCCTTAGAATTCAACAAAACCTTCTTTTTATCAGTGGTGTTATTATTATTTACATTATTTTAAACAGTTCCTCCTGCCACATTAAATCACGTACCTCCTCGGTTTCCTAGTATTTCATCACACACAAATATAGTTTCTGTTCCCCATTTATTTGTGAATCAGGAAAAATACTCTCATACCTTCCCTTCATCTTTCAATATTCTGAAAAAGAAAAAACACACTGCTGATTGTGCTTTTATGTTAATTTGGTTCTGAAACAGACAAACTGAGTAGTAAACTATGAACTGGTTCAGGGATTAATGAAGTTTAATTGAACTGAATGAATGTAGCATTTAAAAGTAGCAGTTAAGAACATATTCTGGTCAGTGAGACTCGGCTCATGATTGTTTTTTTGTCTGTTTTTTTTTTTATACCAGATGACTCAAGTGTTCCTCCTTCAAGTCCCAAATCGTCTCTGTCACTATCGTCCAACCCCTCGTCCAGAGACTCGTCCCCAAGCCGGGACCTGTCTGTCAACGTCAGCTGTCTGAGGCCTCCTGTGGTCATCCACAGCTCTGGACGGAGGTTTGGCTTTGCACTGCGAGCAATCAGAGTCTATATGGGAGACAGCGACGTCTATACTGTTCACCACATGGTCTGGGTAGGTGTCCTGCTACTAAATCATGTGAGAAGTGGCGTTAGAATGAATAATGAAAATGAATTAACTCTAACTAAAATGGCTATGTATTAAACTTGTTTGCTCTGTACTGAGATTTATTTATTTACGTTACTATACAACGAGGTGAATTTAATTCATAAGAAAGTATACGATCTTTCAGTCAGGTCATCAGCTGAAACCAACATGGCAGCTTTTTATATTCGTATTTAAGCACCGACATTCTGCTGGTTATTTTAGTCTTGATGGAATTGAGCGAATGTTCCCCGTTAGATGCTTGATGGACAGTTTTAAGTTTTAACCTGTATGTTCAGTGTGTTGAGGATGGAAGTCCAGCACACGAGGCAGGACTGAGGGCAGGTGACCTCATCACGCACGTCAATGGGGAATCTGTTCAGGGACTCGTGCACACGGAGGTGGTGGAACTCCTGCTCAAGGTATGTGGTACACATTACAGTTTGTTTCTAAATAATTTCTTGAATAATATGACATTTATGATTTAAAGTTAAAAGTTGTGTCTCCTCCTCCAAGAAAGCAACAAGGACTTACTTTATGTCTTCCTCCTACGTACAAATTTCTATGAATGATGCTTCCAACAGAGTGGGAACAAGGTGACGCTCCAGACAACTGCACTGGAGAACACGTCCATCAAGGTGGGCCCTGCCAGGAAGGCCAGCTATAAGGCGAAGATGGCCCGGCGGAGCAAAAGGAGTAAAAGGAAGGACGGGCAAGACAGGTACGCGACAGGAGAAGGCACTCGTCAAAACCGTGCGCTGCAGTATTAGAGGAATGAAAGTCTTTTTTTCTTCTTCTTTCATAGCAAGCGGCGCAGCATCTTGAAGAAGTTGTCCAAGCATACGCCCCCCATGCAGAGCAGCCGCAGCTTCTCGTCAGGCTTCCACCAGTCATCGAGCGACAGCCTCTCTGGGTCCCCCACTCAGAGCCTCTCTCCTGGACCTTCTACACCTTGCTGCTCTCCTGCCCCCGACCAGTCAGGAGGTGAGTGACGATGCCGTCCCTCTTTTGTAGAGTCATCGGAGGGTTGCGGTTACCTTTCTGAGAAGTCAACATTTCTACCAAGTCACAACATTTTTGTTTTTGCTCCTTTTCTGTCAGACTCCAGCTCTTCTCCTTGCTCCAGCTCCCCCAACTCACCTGTACCGCAGACTCGTCCCAGTTCCCTTCACGTCCTTGGTCGCTACACAAAAGCTGGTCGTTGCAAGTCCACGAGCAGTATCCCTCCCTCTCCTCTGGCTTGTATCCCTCCGCCTCAGCCTCTCTCTCCACAGTGCTCTCCATCCTGCCTCCAAAATCACCCCAAATCTCTACAAGGTTTCCACGGCAAGACTTTATCTCCTCCCACCATTGCCCGCCATTCTGTGCGCCCCCGCAGTGTTGAACCGCCACGCTCGCCGCTGCTGAAGAGAGTTCAGTCGGCAGAGAAATTGACGGGAGATAAGACGGGGAGTTACCATGGAGATAGGAAGGCGTACAGCACCCGCCGCCACACCATGGAGATGCCTCTGTCTGAGGGGGAGGGGCTGGAAGATGAGGATGGGGACACCACCACAGGATTTGTTTGTGTTGGTGAACACGGTCGACAGGGGCTGTCCATCGGAGCGCAGAAAGACCAGCAGGATCCAGCCAGTAGAGTCGGCGATCCCCATTGCTGTTCCACATCGCCACAACACCGCGGAGGCAGTCACCCGTCAAAGGACTCAAAGGAGGTGGTGGTAATGAGGAAGCTGGCTCTGTCAGAGCGCAGGGATTCCTTCAAGAAGCAGGAGGCCGTGCAAGAAGTAAACTTTGATGACTCCGAGGAGAGAGAGCTGACACTGAGCCCAAACCTTCCTGTTGGCCAGCCGAAGACGTTTCAAGCCAGCTGGATTACCTCGTCACAATCAGATTCCAGTGAGGCTCGGGTAGGAAAAGGACCTCAGAGTAAAACACAGCAAAAATCAAAGTCAAAAGACAAATAAGGGGTTCAGTTTCTCTTTTTGCCAAGGATAGCATGCCTCTAAATCTAGATATTTGACCTGCAGCTGTTCTTCCTCTCGAAGCATCTGCGTAAGTTCAGAAAACTGACCAAATTGAAAATCTTATAAAGAAAAAAAGATGGTACTCACTAATGCATCCACCCTGCAGCACTGGTGACAGAAAAAATGGCAAGCTATGTTTACTTCTGATATCGTTTTCTATTTTTGTTCTGGAATCACTGTGGCACCTGTAACTGATGCTTTTTGTAAATACTTTTATTTTACATGAAGAAGCTTGTGTGCAGCTTTTAGGCGCGCATTTTTTTTTCTGAAAATGCTTCATTTGCTGCAGGTGATAGAAAAGCCAGGTGACATCTTCTCAGCGTCCTCCCATTGTAGTTGAGGAAAATGATATTTCGGTATTTTAATATCATTTTTAGATTGCAATGTGTGTAGAATCTTATCACACCGATGTCTATGCGTGTCTGGATAAACGGATAGTTCTCATTCTTGCATCATGCCCACTGTAGAATTTCAAAGAATGATTTATAATAATTTATAATAGATATAATTTTCAACATATTATTTTCTGCCTCCTCATTTATATTTGGCATATAGAGATGGGTAGTTAAAATTGGGAAACATTATTCCTGAATATTAGATGTGAATCAGTCTGTCATATCACAAAAATGTCGTAGTCGCAGCATTTATTTCCAAAGCATGGTACAGATATAGCACCTGTTAAAAATGAGTACTTGTACAGAATAGTGGTGACTGATGCATGGGGCCTCCCATCACCACATCTGCCCTGATGAAGGTTCGTACTGGAAACCTCGAGCAGGTATCACCTGCGTTTGGACACCAGGCTGCCGTCTGTCCTTTGGTAACTTGTTGAATCAAGTCTGTCCAGCTCCTCACAAACTGTCTGTCTGAGTAAAATTGTCCAAGACGTCTCTCTCTGTTAGTCTAAATTGTACAGCAGGTTAAACAAACAACAAACATGGCTGTCATGTTTTCTTTCAGTATACATATACATATGAATGGACGTTTGCTTATTTGTGAGGACATGTATGTGATTTTTGTCATGGTTTTTGTTAAATTATTTAAAAAAAATGACAAAAAGTTCAACCAGAAGCCTGGAGTTAATGAAGGAATTAGTTAAGTGGTGAACTCCTTTTGTATATTTTGATATGAAAAGTGACTTGTTGCAGTACTAACCTACGCTGTTGACATATAAGCATTTGTGGACCTTTCAGCAGCTGAGTTACAGTGGTGTCTTGTAGCCTCGTGGGGTTAGATAACATGTTACTTAGGTGTCTTAATCTCCCATTGAATTTAACTTCAGAGTTTTGCTTGTTTTTTTTTCTATTTCAGTATAATATTTTAGCAGTTCCATTACAGATTGACTTTTTTTTTTTTTTATCTTAACAACCGTTGTAATTGCCAGTGGCTCGGTATAAACTGTCCAGATTTCAGTTTTTTGAATTGTAAAGTTTGTATTTTTCAGAGTTAAGGGAGATTAGACTGGGATGTATAAAGGACGGTTAGCTCATTTGCAGGTTAGGAGTTTTCATATTTTCACTGTCAGCGAGAGAGAAAACGTGCGTTTGGGAGTTAACGTTGAATTTCTAATTCATACATTTTGATATGTTCAGAGCAGGATTTGATGCTTTTGATTTGAGCCCTCAAATTTTCCTTGTATCTTATTTTTGTTATTTTAAACATTTTGAAATGTAAAAATCTTGCTGCTTAGTTTGTCTCGTATCAAACTAAGCAAAGAACTCCTCGTCTTTGTGTCACGGGAGTGCGTCACCCTCATTGTGTCCATCACATGTCTTTGTGAATTAAACGCTCAACTCCCTTGTTGTCAAATGAAAACTGGCTTTTACGAAATGTCTGATACATGGGTATGTGGTGCAAACTGGTTTGACATTGTTAGGTTTTCTTGTCTGCCTTGCGTGTAATAAAGGAATTGCAAAGGACTTAAGTGCACGACTGGATTTTTTTTTCCTCATCTGTCCCTCATGCAGAAATATTTGACTTTCTCAGTTGTATTTCTGTTGGGGAAAAAGAAAAAAACCTCTGACAAAGTGCACTTATCGGTACATGCCCGCACTACAGTAATGATCACTTTGTGTTTTGAGAACACAACCATTTATAGCACGTGTCAAACTTGAGGCCCGCAGGCCAAATCCGGCCCGCAACTTTGTTTTATCTGGCATGTGAGAGTGTGCAAAGACAATAATATACTTACAAATAGAACATTTCTGAGGACATTTCAGTGAAACCGCCTGTTTGATTCAGTACTGACAGCTGAAAGCCGAGTAACTGGAGTGGAGAGAGTTCAGGAGACCATTGAGCAGCTGGTTTGTGTCAAATAGTCATGATTTAGCAAATTTACAAAAGATTTACACCAAAAAATTGCTCATTTGGAATTTTTGTAAAATCTACCCTTTTTTAAATAAAGACTTGTCATTTTAGGACAAAGAAATTTTCAGGAAAAATAATTTTTACAACGTAATTTTTTTTGTCAAAATTTTGCAAACGGTAATTTTAAGTAAATTTTGTGACTACAATAAAAAGTGTCTGCTGTTTAGAAACAAACTCTACAACAAGATTGGGTTTGTTTGTTTTTTAACAATCAATTTTATGATAAAAGTAGGAAATCTTTTGAAATTTGCCATTTTACCACAATTATTTCCTTTTTAAAATTTTTTTTTTTATATTAGCGAGTATACGACAAGTTTTTGTGATGTTAGTACAAACTTCATATCATAAAAGTAGTAAATATAATGAAATTTGAGACTATAACAAAAATTCACTTTTTTAAATCGACTAAGAGCAGGAACTAGTGGGAAATCTGACCACATAGCTGGTCGAGAAAGCAAATAAATAAAAAATAAAAATTACTGCTCCTTTAAAGGTAACCGTGGCGATGGTGTGGCCCTTTAACGGTAACCATGGGGATGGTGTGGTCCAGGATATAGAATTTGACGCCTCTGATTTATAGTCTCGTAAACAAGAATATACAGATAAATCTCAGCCCACACCAACCTGTCTCGTAGGTAGATGACTTAACCAGGATGAGCAACAGTTGAGAAAGAATGGAAAGTTAGTGGAAAGTGGGAAATACAATGAAGCAAATAAAAAATGCACAAGGGCTAATGTAAATTAAAAAGAAAAAAAAGCATGTTCTCTTGTTTGTTTTATGACTGCTAACAGCTAAAGTTTGTCAGGTTACTTCTGAGAGCGAGGTGAACCCTCTTCGAAGCTTCGTGCTTTTCCGTTCGGCCTCGGTCTTTTCCGGCCGCTCCATATGAGTTCCCACCATTATATACAGTCACTGGTTCCCACGCACTCTCCTTCCTCACACCGTGCTGAGCTGGAAAATGGCTGAGTGTTGGAGCAGGGAATTATGAACGGGGAATGCGTGAGAGAGAGAAAGAGACGGTGTAGCTAAAAGTAAATCAAAGGTTGCTGTGAGATTCACGCGCAACGGGAAAGCCGTCGTTTGCAGACTGGACTCCACGCGGACTCTCTTCGCTACTTTTAAGCGTTAAATCTCAGAGTCGACGAGTCAACAGATATCCGCGGGTAAGTTTTTTTTTCCAGGTTAATGCACATTTCCAGTACAGCAGGGCAAGCAGCACTGTACTGGAAAATGGTGGAAGAGCTGCTTGTGAGCGCAGTCACGCTGCTAACTGTGGCAAAGTTTTAAAGTTTCATCCCTACTTTTCACCCTCGTTTTTCCCCCTTTGGAAACTTTAAAACAAAATCTTTATGTATTCTTGTAGCACATCTGTGCTCGAGCTCGTCGATAGTTGATGTGTACCTGAGCTGAATATGTCAAATTACTGTTTCTCACAGCTACTGTACAATTATTAATTAGTATCTGCTCTCTTTTTATATTTATTTATGTATTTATTCCCGTCTATTGAAAATGTTTTTAGGAGCTTTCCCATACCCCAAAACTCACCAAATGTTTACATACGCATCAGGTCTGGTAAAGAAAAAAAATTACATATTTTATGTGTGGCTCAACAGCGCCACCTTGAAATTTTCAAAACTTGAGCCCCTGGTATGGTTTTTATCTACATGCACATAAATCGGTAGGTTTCTGCAGAATGCAGATGTGCACAAAAAAGTCTCAAGGACCCATACTCTAAAACGTACAGGAGGTCCACCATGTTGGACTGAATTAGTGATTTTAGCCTGATTTTTGTGATTTGAAGATTTGTATCTGAACGAACTCCTGCCAGGGATGTGATTGGATCCACCTCATTTGGGGTGAGGAATCTTCTCCCTTGACTGAGGTTAAACTGCAAAGCTTTTGAGTTTTCGCCAGAGTACCCGACCATGGTCTGGCCCTCTCCAAGTCTGGCATCGTTGTGGCCTCAGTCCCTCTGAACGGAGACGTATGATCATATTCAGGCATACTCATAGCGCCACCTTGTGATGGCAGGAAGTGACTCATTCCGCGTTTCGATGTGGATCTCCTGACGCAATGTTGACGCGATTTCAAACCTGCTTGTATTCATTCTTAAGGAGTTGTTGAAGATAATCAAGTGATAAAATTGAGTTTTCATCAGGGGACCAGCCCATCGTAACGCCAAGAATTTAGATACTTCGCCATGATTGGAAAATTAGTTATAACTTGGACAGACATTGTCCAATCTTCTGCAAAATCTATACATTTGATGATGATTCCACCCTGAACAAGGGGATAGGACAGTCTCTGAATTCCATAGCGCCACCTTCTGGTCAAAGGAAGATGATTTTCTTACATCATGACCTGTGTTTACTCCATACTTCATCATACCAGCCTGAGAACCACACAGATATGGACTCATAACTGTCCTCGTGAACTATGGACGGTGTTAGTGGGTGGACGTCCCACAGTGCCTTTGTTATTCACGGTGAAACAGGAAGTGGCCACATGCCAATAAAAAAATTAACCAGTTTGTCCTAAAGAGGCGCCGTCAAAGGATCACAGCGCCATCTAGTGACAGGAATTCGTGGAAATAATAGATAACTCCTTATATGGGCATCATCTGTAACGCCTAAGCTGCTGTTGTGTGCGTTTTTGTTTTTTGTTTTTTGTTTTTTTTTCTTCTTTTCCTTTTTTTGGGGAGGGGGCAAGTCCTGAAGCCAAAAAAAAAGCAATTTTTTCAGTACACCATATTGCTGTGGGTATTGGTGTAAAGTATGTTTACAGGTCAGGTTCGACACAGATAACTTTAAAGAAAAAGAAAATATGAGAGATTTAATTTGAGGAGGAGATTGGTCCTCAGACTGGAGTCACAACAGCTAGGAAGAGAAGCAGCACTGCTTTTCATCTAATGTGAGTTTTGTGACTTTTTTTTTGTACCGTATATGGTCTCTTGTGATTTTAGTCAAATAAAAGATGATTTTTTTTTTTTAATTTTTAATGCAATCAACATAGTTATGTGACCAGCTCCCAGCCAAATCTGGTTGCAATGAGTCTCCTGCAGAAAAAGGTGAAGGGCTGGGTGGTGCTGTTGAGTGAAGACGTGTTCCCCAGAGCTCCGCCAAGCAGCGACACAATAATTTATTCAAAAGCACCTTCTTACCAGCTATATAATTCTGTTAATTTCCCTTTACTTTTTTTTTCTTTTCTTTACACCCACTGACCGCCACTGACTTTGTGACGGCTGGCGACTCTACAAAGCTCCACTCGGTGGTCCGATGTAGGCCGCTGCTCATGCCTCCATAACCTCAGAGACGGCTAGCATGATTTAGCACTGCCAACTGCAGCCCCGTTTCTCCTCTGGGACTTTCCTTTGGCTTCGTTTGTTGGGCTGTTTCGGCCAGGACGTGGTGTCTGTGCCGTTGGATTTAGAGAGAAAAGACCCATCTAAGGACAGTTGTGAGCTTGCTTGTGACTATAGACACTTACAAATTTGGAGGACAAGCACAATGGGGGATAAAAAAAGATGCAACCAGGTCTCGGTAGAGACGGACCCTGGCGGAGGCGGGATGCGGTGTGACCCTGACCGGGACAGCTAGATGACCGGATCCACAAGACACGCCCCCTGGGACAGACGGTAATGATCCAGGAGCTCTGCTCAACATTGAGACATTTACCAAGGCATTGAATGGCTTAAAACACGACATTTATGACAAACTGGACTCTAAAATTGACGCCTCCACTCAAGTCCTGAGATCTGAAATATCCTTGGTTAAAGGTGAGCTGAACGCAGCCTTAGCCTCCCTTAAGACCACCGTCGACGCACAGGGAGCTACTATTGCGGACCTTGAACACTCAGCCACTGTCTGCAGTGAAGATCAGGTTCATAGGTGTCCCGGAGGGGGCGGAGACCCCCATCCCAGAGAGTTTGTCTCACAACTTTTACAGGACCTTTTTGAAATTGGATGAAGCACCTCTCCTGGATCAGGTTCATCGATCAGTTAGGGAAAAGCCCAAGAATGGAGCCCCACCACGGACATTAATCGTCAGAGTCCATTATTCCCATATTAAGGAAGAGATCATGTGTTGTGCGAGAGAGGCCTCTGCCCTCCTGTTTCAAGGAAATAAACTTTCTGTTTTTCCTGACTTTACATCAGCAGTAGCTACAAAACGTGGGCAGTTTGCAAGTGCCAAACGTCTCCTTTGGTCCGTCCTGGGGTGAAATTTGGACTCTTCTATCCGGCTGAACTTCGGGTCACACTACCAGGTGGAGCAGTTGACAAGTTTACTGACCCAGCAGCTGCAACCGGCTTCATCAAGAAGAACCTGGGGGGTGCTACCTCTCCAGATATGCCGGACTTGAAGAAAACTGGATCAGCGGGCTTGTATTTTCTTTCTCTGTACCTGGAACTGTAAAGGGTTAATCAGCCAATCAAAAGAAGCAAAGTGCTCCACCATCTTCAACATTTGGGTGCTCAGATGATCTTTTTACAGGAGACTCATTTGAAAGTTTCAGGTCACTAGTTTGTGCAGGGGTTGGATGACCAACTATATCACTCGACTTTTTCAAGCAAGGCTAGAGGTGCTGCTATTTTAATACATAAATCTGTGCCCTTTGTTTCTTCTACGGTTATTGCAGATCCTAATGGTAGATATATTATTGTTTGTGGGAGCATCTTTAATACAAAATTGATCCTTGCCAATATATATGCTCCCAACTGGGAGGACAAAAATGTCTTCAGCACCTTTTTCTCCAGGCTTCCCCATATGTCCTCTCATGACCTTGTTCTTGGGGGGAGTTCAACTGTTGGCTCAGTAGTTTAGATCGTTCCTCAAATAAACAGGCCGGCAGTCCAAGTCCTCTCTAGTCATCAATGCCTTTCTGGAGGAGTTCTTGGTCACAGACATCTTGCGTTTTTTTAACCCCTCGGGCAGAGAGTATACTTTTTTTCCCGGTCCATCGTACCTATACTCATATTGATTACTTTCTTCTTGATAATAGACTTATACCTCATGCTCGATCATGCTCACATAATGCTATTGTTATTTCAGATCACGCCCCTGTGATTTTAGATTTGGTGTTGTGCGGTGGTTCTCATTCTTATGTACCGTGGCGTTTTAACCCATGTTTGCTATTGGATGACAAATTTGCTTCCTTTCTTTCGACTAAGGTTGAGCTTTTCATTGCCACAAATACACCTTCTTGTACGTCACCGTCCCTCTTGTGGGAGACCTTCAAGGCTTCAAGGACACATTATATCCTTTACTAGCTTTGATAGGAGACAGAGGAAAGAGAAGTTGGCTGAACTTTTGACTCAAATATCACAGTTAGATGAGTTGTACGTGATTTCTCCATAATGATCGGCTTTCTTTGCAGGCTGAGTTTGACAATTTATTATCCGTTCAGGTTGAAGAACTGCTATTAAAATCACGTCATGCTTACCGAGTATGGAGAAAAGGCAACAAAACTTTTATCTCACCAACTTTGCCAAGCAGCTACTACACATCTTATCCCTCAAATTCAGACTTCCGGTAGCATTACGGCTAACTCTCAGACAATTAACAACCAGTTCAGAGACTTTTACTCATCTCTTTATGCCTCTGAACATGTGGCTGATTCTTTAACTTTTGGCTCTTTTTTTTGATCATTTAGTCATCCCAGTGGTTGATTCTTTTTTTTAACCCACAACTGGAGGGATCGATTACAGTTATGAGCTGTGAGCGCAATGCAGGGCTCCAAATGCCCTGGTCCGGATAGCTTTCCGGTGGAGTTTTACTGGAAATTTCTGCCCAAAATAGCTCTTGTCTTGAACCTGTCTTGCCGACAGTAATAAACCCCGATCAAACAGGTTTCATCTGAGGACAATATGCCCTTTCCAGTCTTAGATGCTTATTCTGTACAATACCTCAAACTGTAAAGATCCAGAACTTGTTACTAGCTTGGACGCGGGGAAGGCTTTTGACAGGGTTGAGTGGGGATACCTTTTTAGGTAATGGAAAAAATTTGGACTGGGTAAAAATTTTATTTCCTGGGTCACGTTTTTATACTCCTCCCCTCTCGCCTCTGTCAGAACAAACAGTGCATACTCTGACTATTTCCCTCTTTTCAGGGGTACGAGGCAGGGTTGCCCGCTGTCCCCCTTGCTCTTTGCCATCACTATAGAGCCGCTAGCCATTGTATTCAGGTCTATCTCCACAATGATGAGGATGAGGTGATGAGGAATGGTGTTGAGCAAAGAGTATCATTGTATGCAGATGATCTGCTCCTTTATGTGTCGAGATCCGAAACCTCCATACCCGTTGTGCTTTCGATCCTTAATAAGTTTGGTCTTGTTTCTGGTTAAAAGTTAAATCTTTCCTTTGAACCCAGCTGCTTGTAAATACGCGCTTGCTTCATTACCATTTTGTGTAGTTTCAGATCGCTTTACCTACTTGGGGGTTCACGTCCTTAGCAAATTGGGGGACCTTTTCAAGCTAAATTTTGTTCCCCTTTTGGACAGGGTTCGGCAGGACCTCTACAGGTGGTCATTGCTTAACCTGTCCGTTGCTGGGCGCATTAATACTATTAAAATGAATGCACTTTTGAAATTTTCCTTCCTTTTTTCATCTTTTCATCCCAGGTTCCTTTTTCCAAAAACTGGATGCGATTCTCTTAGGATTCATTTGGAATAAAAAACCTCGTAAGGTCAGAGACCCAAGAGGTGGGATGGGCTTACTGAACTTCATGTTTTATTATTGGGCGGTTAATATTCATATTTTTCAGTACTAGCTACGGAAAGATCTTTTATGGAGTACTCCAGCCTGGTTGAGAATGGAGGCCTCTTCCTGTATGCAGTTCACTTTGGCTGCTTTGGTTTATTTACCAAAAGATCTACTTAGACCAGAGTTTTTCAGGAATGTAATTGTTAAATCTACCTTTCAAATTTGGAATCAATTTCGGTGTCATTTTAGGCTACACTCTGTCTCTTTACAAGCTCCTGTTGCTAAGAACCCATCTCTCTCTGGGCCAGTCTTGGCATTCAGTCATTCAATGACCTTTACATAGATGGCACCTTTGCCTCTTTTCATCAGCTTT
>JBAMYA010043988.1:0-10276 GCA_037176975.1 Arrhamphus sclerolepis | reverse complement strand
CCCCCCCCCCCCCCCCTCCCCCCCCCCCCCCCCCCCCCCCCCCCCCCCCCCCCCCCCCCCCCCTCACTGCAGGGATAACTGGGCTTCAATGGCCCATCTGTAGAAACTAATGGGTGACATGACCAGATGGTTCCCTCATCTATATGTCGATCTTGAGATGCTTAATTGAGTCATTGAATGATACGCAAATTGGAAGACTGCCCACACAAAAACAACAAGATGCCTAGTTTATATATTTTTTTAAAACTTAAAATTATAGTGGCACTCCAGCCTTTGTGCCAGCTTTATTGGCAAGATTTTTGTGAGTGGGAATACACACTCATAAATCAGTACGACTGTGAGAAGTTTCTGCATGGAGCATGACCTCCAGAGAAGGAATTGTGTTTCCTACTCAGAATGAACCTCACTATTTTTGTTTTTACAATGTGTACACACTGAAATCATGTGGCTTTGTTCATGCTCCTTTTCCCAGCATTCCATCACACAAACAAGTCAAATGAGTATAGTTTCTGTTTTCCATTTCCTGCTTCTTAAAAAAAAAGAAAAAAAAGTTGATAATTTTTTTCTTCTTTGTTCAATTTGGCTTAAAATAGAGAAAACAAAGAACAAAGACTACTTGGATTAGCCAACCACAGTTTAACCACCATGTCTAAATACAAAACCTGTGTGGCACTTTAAGGAATAGTCAGAACGGTAGGTCTGAATCTGACACACCAAAATGTTTTGCTTTTTAACCAGCTGTGATGGCAATCTGTCCCACCTGATCTAAACTGGGAAATGCTCCAACACCCCCGCCCCCCATGACCTTGAATGGGTTTGACGTAGATATGGAGATAGACGAACAAACAAATTAGGAAACACATAGAAATATTGACTGATTATATGTCTAAAGCAGGTAGAATTATCTGAATAAAGTAAGATACTGCAGTGCATTGCACACTGTGACACTACATTGCATTACACACACTTCTGTTGCTGCTCTGTTGCACAACAAAAACAAAAGGCAGCATCTTTGGGGCCCCCGTAGATCCAGAATCGAGAAATTCTCAGCTGGAGTCCTAAATGTAAGAAGCATCTCTTCCTTGGAAACACCAGGCAGACTTATCCAACAAAGCAACGCTGACACAGAATCAGTGTTTCATTTAACATTGGTTTGAGAAGCCATTACCTTGGCACATACTAGACAGGTTTATTTAATCTACAAGCTGCCTGCTCTGTCCCCTTCCCAGACTGGCACAGCAGGTGTTTGTTCATTCAATCTGCAAGGGCTGCCATGACTTGGCAAATTTGATTATATCTTGTATTCGGAAAATGCTGGCACGGAGCAAAGTTCAAGATGGTGCCTTTCTGTAAAAGTACAGTGGGCTCAGCTTTGCAGTGGAACCACACAAACATAGATGGAGAGATTCCTCACCTTAATATAGTCTAAAATATTCAAAATAAGAAAACTAAAAAAAGAGATGGAATTTAGAAAAAAATCTTTATATATTTTCTCTGCAGCCACTGTCCCAATCAAGATGTGCAGAGCCTTGAAATACGTTGGTTGCTGCAGTGCTGACAGGTCTCTGCAGCCAGTGAGGAACATAGATAGTATCTTTGCAATTCAACACTCACATCTGACCGCTCACCTCGAGGATTCAAGTAGCATTTTTATTTTCGGATTTTAACAGCTGTAAAATGTGAGGATGTCAGAAAGCAGATGTAGCGGCTGTATGGTAGGTGAAAGGTCAGTGTGCAGTGGTCTGCCAGGGGATAAGGAAGTGCATCCAGGCTATGGAGCTTAAATCCCAGTAAAAAGAAACATGACATACATGCTGTAACTCTAAAGCGGGCTCGGCTAGAGATTTATCAGACTCAGGCAGGACTGTGGTATTGTTGACATGCTCTTTCGAAGAATAACATACATGTACACATACAAGGATTAAACCCACACAGGATTTAAACACTGGCCTGCTGGTCCGATCATGGCCACACTGCTGTTAAAAGTCCATCCATTTGCTGTTTCTGCTTCCTGGTCAGCCATACAAAGAATTAGTCTGCATCCTGTGGATTTGACTTTGATTTCCAGTCGGCAGAACCAAAGGACGCAGAGGAAAAAAAGAGACAAACCCTGGGAAAGCGGTGAACTTGGTCGTCCCTTTGCATTTGCCTCTGTATGTTCTGTACCAGTTGTAAGAGCTCTGAATGGGGGGGTACCACACCCAATTTGTTAAGAGAGTTTTTGCATAGGGAATGGATATGGCCGGCAAGTGAAGCTGAAGCCTAAACTAGCTGTCATCAGTACAAGAAACGGGGCACACCCTGTTCAGATTGTCCATCTATCACTTCCCGAATCTTCCCAAACAAGTTGCTGTTAGCTATTTATGAACTGCATATTCCAAAAGGCATTGGGAGGTACAGTTTAGCATCAAGCAGCATCATCAAGGTTGTGACATAATTGGTATAAATGAAAAAAAATGGTCAGGAAGCAGAGGATTTGTATTGTGCATGTAGAAGACAGCAGCACACACTAACACTATGAATATTTTTTTTCAACAGACAGATATGCTGATTCCTACGTCTTCCCAGCATTGCCTCTGTGGTCCCATTTCTGTGATAGACAGAATATAAATTGAAAATTTATATTGTCTTCTCCTTTAAATTTTGATTGGTGAAAAGAGACATTTCTTTTGAGTTTTGCACACACAAAAAAAGATGGTGTCATTTCTTATATGAGTTGTTTCTTTTTTTGTTTTTGTTTTTTAAATTTTGCCCCTTAATAACCATCACAGTGGCCACTGCTCAACATTTGTTCCAGGGTTTTAGCAGCCAGTGCTCAGGGAGTTGCCCCTCCTGTGCCATTACAGGTCGTGTCTCTTCTCATTCTGCTCATACTAACAAATTACAATAGCCGGCTGCATTAAAAAGGCACGATGAGGACTGTTTGTTTTTTGCGTCCTCTTCTAAGCAAAGTCAATTCTAAATGTTTGTTGTAGCTTTAAGATATTTCTCTGCAAACTATGCCTGAGCTCTGTTTGGTTTGTGCTGTAATTATTCTTTTTCTACATTTCACGCTTGTTGGTTCTGCATACAACACACAGTGATCAGAGAGTCGCTGCACATTTCCTAGAGCTGTAATTGAATAGAAAAAAAAATAAAAAAAAGAGGAGGCCGGATGGAGGCTGTGACGGCAACATGCTGCAGATGGCAGTAGATGAACAGACACAAGAAGGCAAGCCCAGCTCCTTTTTTCCCCTCTCCTTTTTCTTTCTTCTTCATCTCTCTATCTCTCTCTCTTTTTTGTTTCAAATGTTAACTCTTCCAGTGGTGACAGATGAGAGCACAGAGCTTCCCCAACAGTGTACTAGTACTTTTAATCTGGTTCAGATTTATGATGTCAACAGAGGAACATTCTCTCTTGCTTCTTGTCAGAGATGAAATGGAGAGTGTGCAAAGACATTAAATGGAGAGGAAGGTGTTTTAGTGGGTAAAAAAAAAAAAAGGCTGTGCCAAGTATTCACTAAAGTCAATACCCCATGTGATTCATCCCAAAACCTTTTAGAGGTCTGACTGAGGGAAGGCATGAGTTGAACTGATAACCAAGCTGCACATCAGACGGGAATAAATTGAAAGACAAAGTGTAAATTGCTACAACTCCAGGAGAGATGAAAGGCGGACCTGAAGAAAGTTCAAATTGGAACTTAAAACAGGGCAGAAAAAAAAAAGATGATGAACAGCCAATATACATTGACTCTATCTCGTGCCTCATTCAAAATGTACACCCTGTGGCTGGTTTCCTCATTTCCATAAAAGTCCCAGCCTTCATCTGACAAGAGAGAGAGAAAAAAGGCAGTTGCTGCTGCTTGAAGAGAACACAAAGCATGACGAATATTGCATCATAGCTTCATTCTGGTGGCACTCCTATGTGGTTACACTTGACATATCCATTCACTCATTAATGTACTGTATCAGGACAGTTGTATTTAACATCAAACCACACGGAGGCAGTCTCTGTGCTGTTGCAGGGCAAAGAAAGGCTAATTTAGCGCTGAGCAAGAAATGAGGAGCAAAATCACATAAATCAATGTTTTGCTACCATTGAGGGGTAAAAACTCAATAAAAAAGACATGTACTTCAAAGTGTTTTGTGAAGCTAGCACATGAAAGATTTATGGATTGGACAGCACCGAAAAATTTACACTCCACAGTCAAAGTTTGCGTGTCCTGCCACATGCTGTAGACCTAAATCTGTCACAATAAGTGATAGTAATGCTATACTGCCAAGACCAATTATGTGTTGCGTCTCAAAGATATGAGCATGACCTTAATGATCTGTGCAGTCTTAATAGTTGGATTTACCCAATTATTTGAGCCAGCCACTGAAAGCATGGCTGCATGTGATGGTTAGACTGCATGGGCAGGAGCCACCCTCCTTGCATGAACTCCAAACACCGGCAGCAGGAAACACAAGGAAAGCTTCAGCAAGAACAGGCATCCGGCCAAATAGCAATGCCACACAGCCCCGCAATTTGTCTTCCTCTTCCTCTGGATACACCTCACAAAAACAAATGACTTCTCACCTTTGCTGCAACAGCCAGAAGGCGTGCAACATCGTTAGAGGCAACAGTTCATTGTACGATGCCTGGCTTGTTTGGGTTCTTCAGCACCACTCCTTCATGATGTGTCTGGATCCAGACACATCTACACTTATGATTAGACTCCACAAAAGCTGGTCAAGGTAAGATGAATAAAAATGAATGAATAATACTCACTGGCACCCCCTGTTTATAGATGTGAGCCACCAGGGTTTGTGGACAAGATAAAAGACATCAAGAGAAAGCAAGTGTTGGAAAATCACTTTCGGGTCAGAGGCCGGCTGCTGCATAAGCACTCGTGCTGCAGAAAGATCATAAACCAGAGGGTGGCCTATCGATTTTGAAGTCTTTATCAGTGTTTCTATGTGGCCAGTGGCTGAAAATCTGTGGGAAAGACATGTCCGTCAACTTTATGTGAACATTTACGGTGCCCAAGAGAAACAGTGTGTTAGAGCCTCATGTATCATTTTCTATCAAGTGTGGAAATTTGTTTGGATTTTTCACCATCAGCAGAGATAGAATGAAGCTTTTTCATTAAGCTTATTGGGGGTGTTATCGATATCAGGTAATGTTTACTGTAAATTGTGCTATTTTGGTTTATTGCCTGCTGAGCAAGAAAGGAAAACCAAAGCCTGGGTTTTATTGTAAGATGTTAGAAACACAATAAAGCAACATGACATGTCAAAGAAGCCCGGACATTAACTGAAACGTGAAATAGAAGTAATTTTTATAGCACGATGAAGCTTTAAAGGCCTTGATGGAAGTTCAGGTCATGATTCTGATTTCCATTCCTCCACCTGGGGGATTTTTCAAACCTCGCTGTCTGACTGTTGGGAATTTAACCCTGGACCCAGACTTTAAAAAAAAAAAAAAAATGCACCATCACCTTAATTAACTCACCTGGTCACTGTCAAAGTATGACTGAATCACCTTGCGGAATAATGGCCAGAAGCAAACAGACATAACAGAGTAAGTTATATGAGAAACTGTGATTTTTTTTTTTTTGTTTGTTTGTTTGTGTGTTTTATTCATTAGTCTTTCCAATAATACCTAGACAAAGCGCCAAGAACCTCTATAGTGGTGGATATGGATATAGTTTCTAAAGAGCCTAGAGATGACTTGTCGTAAATAGGCGCTATATAAATAAATTGAATTGAAATTGTTTAATTAACTTTATTAATAATACATATATGTCCAGCAGATTAAAAACTAATGTGTAAAGATACTCAGCACCATTTATTTGGCCAAACGAACTGGCCATTCGTGTCTACTCTTAGTCATCTAACATCAGGGAGAAAATGTCAGTGTAAAACTAGTGCCTGGAAACTTGTTCTTTGTATTTAGTTCTTATAGGTGACAGGCAGAAGGAAAGTAAACATGTCTTTGACTACAAAATGAACTAGCAAAGAAAATGGTCAAAATTGCCAAGATGGTTCAGACCCAATGGTGTCAATCATAGAACAGGTTTTCCATATGGGGCAATGGATGACAAATTACAATATGAACATCTTAAGAGTTATTGCAAACTTTGAGATTTACATGGAAACATGCTCTACGTTAAACAGTGGTTTGAGAACAGCAGTAAAAGAGTCAAACAGTTCTTTTCACTGAATTTCTGTTCAGTATTTTCAGGCGTTTGTGTAATCTGGGATCCATGATTTGGTGTGATGAACCAACCATTGAGCTACCAAACTTTTAGGCTTTCAGCAAGGAAATACATCCAAGGCATTTCAAGAACTTGGGCCAACTATTTAAAGTACAGAGGAATGACGAGGTGATGCTGCAGATTTGGTTGTTTTCTCGGGAAACCACCCATTAACCATTTTATAAAAGTTGTAGGAGCAAAATTTTAAATGTTTTCTTCATGCTAAAACTGTTGAGCTTGGGAATCTAGGCTCAACTCTAATGTGATTTATTTATTCATACATAAAGTAACCCCTCTCCATAAAATCAGTCGACAGGTAGAAACTGGAGAGAAGGTGGGAGCAGCAAAGTAGGTGGTCGAGAGAAGGGTTAAGAGTGCCTTTGACTCTTTAAACAGACCTGTTAATGAGATGAAGTAATTGGAGTAAACCATGCGGAGGGATGAAAGTAGATGTCTGAACCAGCTTCCAGGGAGTCACCTCATTCTTCACCATGGATTATTTCTGTAACGATGCAACAGTCACTACAGAGATTATCAGCATGTGTTATCAGCCAACTGAGGGAGCCAAAGTTGGAGTAATGGGCGATTTATGAAAGACCTGCTCTGCCATCGAGCAGTTGGTGGTACAGAGCAAAACAAACAGCAAAAATGCCAACGTTGCAAGTCCCTGTACATAGATTATACGCATAGTTGCTACGTAGAAGCATAAATAAGCTTTAATGGAAGGTTGGTGGATTGATTGCAAGGCCACGGTAATAGAGCGTAAAGGGACACTGCCAAAAGCATACTTATTTTTCACCTCTGTAGTTTGCCAAACCTTCACCAGAGATATCTGGGATAAAACAGATGTGCACTGTTAAAATGTACTCCTACTGTTTAGCAGGATTGTCTCACTTCCTGTCTCATGGGAATGCTCATTTTTCTGCCAGCCCCGTTCAGTGAAAATGAACTATGATTTTTTTTTTTTTTTTTTGTTGTTGTTAGTACAGTTCATTTCAGCTGATCTGTGATGTAGTATTTTATTTTTGTGACTTTATATGTTTGAATGTTTTTAATCATATTTGTGTGCAGCGTTTCATAACACATCTTCCAGCTGTATGAACAATCAAGAACACATATTTATTTCTCAATTGCTCTGATTTGAACCAGAAAAAAACAAAATTATAAATCAGCAAAACATATTTCCCGGCAATAAAATCCATCTTGAATTATTGCAGTTATAATTGCCTTTAATTGGAAATCATAACTACATATAATCAGCTCTGAAAATACATATCAGCACGGATATCCTGTGTTCAGTTTTCCATCTATTTCCATTGAAATATAAGCAGTTAAAAATAAAACACAAGGACATTTCCTGAATAGATTTTTGAAGGGGTACCGATGCAGCCACTGATCACTTGGCATCATAACTGTAAACCCTTTGTTTCAGTCCAGAGTCTCACCTGCTTAAGGTTTGAATTGTGTTTCTATAATAATTATACCTGAGCAATGGAAATCCAAATGGGGGCTCAGTGTTTCACCTGTTTCATCCAAACAAATGGATTGGACTGTTTTTTTTTTGTTTGTTTGTTTTTTTTGTTTTTTGCCTCCCACAGCTATTTACAAATTTCACAAATGCCATTAAAATGGAATTGTTACCAGAAATTATGCCTCAGACACAGCAGAATCAATAAGTAATGAAAATGAAATGACACCATCAAGTCAGTCATTTTGATGTGTTTATGTGTTAGGATTTTCTCAAAATACCAAAACTTTGCACAGGAATGGAAGAGGTAAGGAAAAAATAAACATGGGACATCCCTTAAAAGGAAAGGAAAAAGATTAATCAATGTCCATAAAGACTTTCATCACCAAGCTTGAGCATGTGTTTGGTGTCTGAAGCAGAATGAGCTCAGCAACCTGAGCTCATGCTCACAGGTTAATTATATCTGTGCCTGTAAATAAAAGCAGACGCCTCCATAACCTGACGCCGCTGCTCCTATATTCATTGTGATCACCTCCCTTTGTCGGTTTTGGGGATTAGTTTGACCCAGCAGATGAGTAGATGAGCTCTTTCTGTGTATGTCAGTGATGCAATCAAAGGGGAACATCACAGCTCAATTTATGGAACACCTCAGTGTTGTTATGATTTTAGGAAGTGATTAACTGTTGTGACTTCTCTGTCCAGCAGACCCACCAATAAAACGATCTGTTGAACCCTCATATTACAGAGTCACTGGTATCATCCAGCCAGGAACCGCAGGCCTCACATAATTTCTTTCTATGAAAAAACATTCAAAGGATGCGTCATCTCATCTTTCTAAACATGCCATTATAGTGATAGAGGTAACACAATCTACATTAAGAAATAGATCCTTCCACCTTATCCTTTGATAAGTTTACTGTAAAGAAATATTACAGATTTATGCCAGTACTAATATAACACCATAATGTAGGTATGTGTGGATACTGCACAGCCTGTTATAGCCTTATAATAAACCAACTTCACAACCCTGCCCTCCTATATCAAATATTCCATTTCATAACACTCTGGATGTTATCTGTGCGTAACAGGTTGGGACTGAAGGCAGGTCATTCCAGCATATGAAATTACTTCTTCCTTCCTTCCTTTCTTTTTTTTTGGAACTGCATTTCTCATGTCTTATGAATACAGTAAATGTGATTTTTTTTTTTTTTTTATGTAAATGTGAACTAATGAAAAAAATAATTTTGTGGTTTTCTTAGATTCATTGCATACAGTAGATCTTTCTGATAGCTACCTCCCTTGACCCTTTTGCAGTTCAATATGAGTAATGGATACGCTTGTCATCCCATTAAGATGCTAGATAAGGTACTTAAAGGCCACTGAGTCTAGACTGCTATCAGATTTTAATCCTCCTCCGCACTTATTGTAAGGAAGCTGGCTTTTCAACACGAGAAGCAGGATTAAACGAGTCAAATCAGAAAGTAAGTGCTCTGAAATGAGATTCTTAAATGTTCTCAAGCAACAGTTTTTGTCTAATCTGTGTCTCAACGATTTAAAAAGAAAAACAGGATCACCAATATCTTTACCAATGTACGTACTTTTTACAGGAAACTTACAGAGTTGAAACAACCCTGTGTTTATTATTAGATAGGGATGAGTATAAACTTTTCTTGAATACCAAAATGACTAGAAACGAATGTGCGTTTGCAGCTTAATGGTCATTAATGTTTAGCCAACATCAGAAGAAGTCACCAGTTTAAGCCTCTGAAAACACTCAAGGATCTTATTCTACTTATGTGATGTTACAGGATCCCAACTAACTTTATATACACTACCAGTCAAAACACCCCAATTTATACACTTTTTTGTATTGAAAATGATGCAGTTTTAATGTCTTATTGTACTCTGAACTGAAAGCATAGAACAAATAACTAAAATTTAAAAAAAAATAGTTAGTTGCTTTTCTTTGTTCCTTGTTCCAGCATGTGAAGAGGGAAAACATTATGCGGTTGTTTATTTCTTAATGATGACCTGTGCTCTCCTGCTAGTGTTTGCGGCTGTATATTATGATCATTGATTTGTGCACCAACCACAAAAACTGTTGTTGTTCTATTATGAATCTCGCATTTGGCATGAGAACACTCTGTGGCTGTTTTTCGAGCGAAGAAGACATTTTGCAAAACACCATCACCAGCGTCGGCTCCAAAACAAACTTGTGCGGAGAAATTTTGCGCTTCTAAAAGCTACGTACATACCAGAGTAGGTCCAAATTGAGGCCAGGCAGCGTTCTCACCAGCAGTGAACTGAACTGGAGTCCACCTGGAACCGTACCGAGACCGCCTTCTGGAGGTGGTCTCAGTACAAGTCTTTAGTCCGGACCAAATTAAACTTGTCTGCTTTCACACCAGCCCAAACGAACTGTACATGGGTGATTCCACGCTAACTGTACATTTTCAGATTTGGAAATTTTAATTTTAAAGTGATTTTATTTGCATTTTTTAAATTACCAGCCGAAACAATACATCTTAAAGTGACAAGAAATGACATGGGGCCATCTCAGGCTATGTATTTTATTCATGTTATGTGTCAT
>JBAMYA010043987.1:0-12857 GCA_037176975.1 Arrhamphus sclerolepis | reverse complement strand
ATTTCAAGTCAGAAGGTTGTCATGGCCTTTAAATTATATAATGCTGGAATGTCAGTTCAGTTTGTAGCTGCTGGAATCACCACGTAAACGGTAACTTTTGACGTTTTTTTGCATGCAAAATAGACTCTATGTTTTCACTTTCACCGAAGCAAAGAAGCTGAGTTATTATTTTTACTTTTATTGTAGTCAGTCTACTTGTGCCTTTTTCCACAACGTATACTTTTACTTAAGTAAAATGTCTACATGTAGTTTTGAAATCTCTGATTCAAATCTTTGCATGTGCATCTCCTACATCTGCTTTCTACCCACCAGCAAATATTTTTATTCACATATGCTGCTTATAGCCTACTTCATATCCTACTATTCTACTCTGCAGGCAGGTTCCTCACGGCTACTTTTGGAGTCGCCATTATTCACATTGAAGGATTTGTATTATTTTTCAGGAGTTGTTTTGCTTCACACCCATGTCACGCTTAAATTTTTAAAGATTGTGATTTGTCATCTGACATTTTGCTTGGCAACGCACTGACTTCGTGACATTTTGTAGCAATTACCAGGCTCCTTTGTCTCATCTCATTCTTTACCTTGAGTAGCCAATTCTGTGCATGTTTCCTGGGAAAAAAAGATATCACCCTTGAAAAAGCCTTATTTTTTATTGTATGTAAGTATTTATTTATATATGTATGTGTGTGTGTGTGTATATTTATATACATACATATATATATATATATATATATATATATATATATATACCATGCACTCTTTTCCTTTCAAAGCACTACATCTAGAGGTTATTTAAAACCTTTGCAAGGCTGGATCCAGGCTGTGACATCTCAATCACCAATGGCTACTGAGAATTTGGCTAGCAAGGATAGCCTCAGGTGCATCTGTCTGATCTATTGCAAGTACATGCAGAGCACCAGGAATGCTCCCATAGCTGCCATTTAGATACCCAGGCCTTGTTGATAATAGATTTTCAGATTTGGTTACAGCAAAGGGGCATATTTCAGAGTAAGAGTCGTTGAGAGAGGTAGACAAATAGAGAAGAGGCTGCCAGTTGGGAGGTTTAGGACATTGAGATTGGGTGAGTGATGACAACAATAAACTATTATGTAACTGAAACATTTATTTCGTAAAACGTTCACATAATACTTCATCCTTGCTGAATTTGAACATTCTTTTGCTCTTCCCTTTACGTGTTCCCTTTACAGTGCGTCATTTTGTTTTATTTTTATTTATTTATCTATTGTTTCTTGCATTTTGGCGATACACTACGCGTCCTGTTGCTGCTTGGTCCCAAATGACCAAATACTCCATTAGATCATTGGTGAGATGTGTCAAAGTTCGTATTATCCTGCCAGAAACCTTTTTGTTTTTTGCATTTTGAAAAAGACAATTTTGAGGCTCTTTTATAAAGAAAGGGGGGAAAACAACAACAACAACAAAGAAAACAAAAACCTTAGTACTCAAGTTTAATGGGGGTAATATACTATCCTAGAAGGCTATTTTGTATTGCCCAAGAAAAACTATAACAGTGACTAAAAGTAACAGCCAAGAACTGAAAGTGAAACTTGAAGTGTAGCCTTTCAGAGGCAAAACGGGCAAAACTTACAACTTCACTTGATCTAAAATAGAAATAATTATGTGGTCAGACTGTCTCAGGACAATAGAAAAGTTATGAGCAGGAGCTATAAGAGAAATAGAGGCTGTTGCACTCTGGTAAGACCATCGATAAATCCCTGTATTGAAAACTAGTTTTTTGCTGCCTTTATTGCCATACATTTTGTAACTTTAAATATTTAACTTGTTTGAAATAAATTTCAACAAAGATGTGCAGTACATGAGTTTTTCTTCTTCTCAAGGCATGTTATCCCCCATTCACGTAGAACTTGACAAAATTATGGTGTGCTTGAGACTACGCAGTACTTTTCTGTCTCGTACTGCCATGCAGTAATGAACACATCAGTTCAGTTTGGGGTTCAACAGTTCTTCATGTGGTCTGTGAAACTGCTGACCAAACCACTGACTTTATGATAAGCAGATAACCATTCTGGTTCCTGTTTTAGGTAGACTTAACATGTCTTTCAGAAAGAAAGAAATACAAATATACACATTCTTCCCCATTCCTGTACTGTTATACGTTGCACTTTTTTATCATTTGGTTTTGTTTCAACAAAATATGTGGTATGTGGCAAAAAATCCTCCAGCCAGAGGTGCGGGAGAAAAGGATGTAGCGAGAAGTTTAAATTAAAAGAAAGCGTGTCAAAGCTCCAAGGAAAACAAAAATTAATAAATTAGCATGGTGGAAAGCTTAGCAATAGTGACCACAGTGTATAATGGAAATTGAAGCTTTTGAATAACTAACTACCAGTATGTGCTTTTTTTTTTTTTTTTTTAAAAGTGCTTCTGGATAAGCTTTTAAAAAATCTGTCTGCATTAGCAAGTAATTGTATGTGCATTGTAAAGTAACTGTTAAATTAAGCTATGGACAAACTGAATTAAATTTCCCACCTCGACTGCAATTTAGCTACAACTTAAAGGAACCTTCTGGAGTTAAAACAACCCTCTTATTAGATGATAAAGAGTGTAAACATTTTTTGGGACCAGAACAATGTGGATCCAAGCAATTTAAAATTAATGGAAGCACAGTGGTAAATAATGGAGCCTCCAAGACAAAGTAATCTCATTATACAAAAAAAAAAGGAAGAAAATACAGGCAGTGCATAACTGATACCTCTTTCCTCGTTTTAAGTCTATAGTCAACTACCAAAGGTCGCACAAACTAGATTAAAATACTGTATTTGTTAAATCTCAGGTGGATATTAGGGAGCTTGAAGACGTAACTACAGTGAGGTCTCGAGGTCTCTTCAGTATGTTTCAAGTGAACCAAATGCAGAAAGCAGACTATGACAAAGGACATGTGGATAAACACATGCTGAACACGAGGCTTGGTGTAGCACAGGAGCTGGGATTGACGTGGTGTGAGGACGAGATGTGTCATATGCTTGCTTAAAATGAAATTTAAAAAAAAGCAAAACAACTCATGACTGCTAGAATTTGACACAGCTTCATGTTTAGTTTATGCAGCGGAAACAGCCGAGGTTTCTTGTTTAGTGTTTGTCCTGGCTTCTCCCTCAGTAATTCATGATGCAGCCACATCACAGACAAGAAGCGGGATACGATATTCACAAGGTTTGGCTTGTTTGTCAAAGTGCATTGTGAGAGCAAACTTGGACCGGCTGAATGTTACAACCCCAATCAAACCGTATCCTCAATCGTGCCGAGCCTGCCGCAGTATTAGGTGTGAAAACAACCTATAAAAGAAAAGAGTTCATGGCCTCTGCTTCCACAGAGCTGAATCAGTACTCAGATATTTATGACGAAAAGTCCAGTGTCAACACTGAATAATGTAAAAGGGCCCTTGTATTTCCAACTCAAAACTGCTGTGATTCAGATCATTTATTTCCAAATGAAAGTTTGCGCTCCTTACCATCCAATAATAGACCCTAGGGTTATTTAAACTACAGAGTCCCTTTAATCTGGCTGAATTGGACAGCCAGAAACAGTATTCAATGACTTCCTGTCAACATATGTCCAACTGAAGTTGTAGTTTGTCCCATGTTTGTTATGTCTTAAAAAGACTGTTAAAGCATAATAACAAAATAAAGAGACAACTGGAATCAGAGATACTGGAAATAGGACCCATAACAGGTCACAATTAAATATGCTAAAAGAGAGTATTGGTGTGAGGACGGATGACACAAACTCCCTGACAACTGCATCAAAAGTGATTGTGTGATGATAATAATAGTGTGACAATCACACTTTCTTTTGTTTTTTTTGAAATAATAAAATAGTTATCTAAACAGAGTTAGAAGACTGGAGTGTGATGATCTAGACATAAGCTAATACGTTATACTTCAAGGCTCTCATTTGAATAAAAGTTTACCCTCAAGCATCTCTTTTCCATTTTTTGAGTAGACAGAGTATTGCAACTGCTTTGCACAAATAGCACCGAGGGTAACACTTTGATTGTCATAAATGACATAATTGTGGGTGATCTAAGTACAGTCATCAAAGGAGTGAGGCGCTTCCATGACCGTGGGGCCGAGAAGCTAAAGAATAAAGTTGTCCTGCAATATTTCTGATTGTCTTTTGAATGTACACGTCTGGAGACAACCTTCCGCAAGTTTATGCCATTTCATCTTTAAAAATTGATAAGTAGTGTCAGCTTTTCATCTCCAGCACATTCATTGTTTTAATAATGATTAAAAAAGCGAGGCGGGACAAACCCTTTGGTAAGAGATTCATCAGTCTTTAAACAATAACTTCTGTTTTTCATGGGAACCACCATACAGGAACATTGACAAAAAAGTCATGATATTCTTCAAGTTTTACCAATTGTTGTTATCTGGTCCTAATGGATCTTCATTATACAGCATTATGGATGGAAACTTTGTGCATTAACGCAATGTTAAACTGCCATCTTTTTTGCATTGATGATTTACTGTATCGCCATAAATTACTTGACAAAGACTGTGACACAAATAACCACGCAGCAATGTTCTCATGGAAAAGACATTTTCAAGTGCAGATGGATCCATCAGCAGTGCAATAATAGGCAAAAATACATTAACATAACATTAATTCCCATATTAAAGACACTGGAAACAAATACCCTCCTGACAGCAGCCAATCCACTGCACTTGAGAGAGAAAATCAGCTCACACTCAAGTATAATGCACATCAAAGGCTAATGGTGCCTCCATTCCCATTCCACGCTATGTTATTGGTGTTGTTCTTTAATTCTAAATACTTCTTTTTGCTCCTCTCCCCCACTTTCCAAAACTTTTTAGTTCTATTTAAGTGTATGTTGTCATCAGCTGGTAGGTAATCCATATTAATTTGAAAAAGCTATTGCATTTTCACATTTTGAATTGGTGCCTATTCATAATTCATAATTCACTTACTCATATCTATATTGGTTTCGGTCAGCATCATGTGCACAGAGGCCTCGCAGTTGAAAGACCTTGATCAGAGGATAAACCCTCCCAGAGGGTGGTTTAAAGGGAATGGCTGTGCAAGGCTGCCTGAAATCATGTATATGATTTGACGAATTGCAAAGTCCTTGTGTACACCTTTCTGATACAGCATTCAAACCAAAAAGCTTGCATAAGCACTTTAAATATTAGTTTCCTTTGTTTGGCCACACTTATACAAAACAAAACAGAAACTAAACTGGTCCTAAATGTTTGCATCAGCAGCTATTACTCATTTTTTGGTTTTTAGCTGCAATTGTCTTGACATTGACACTGTGCTCTATATTGATAATTAAATTAATTTAATTGATTTAAAATAAATTCCTCATCTTTGTATATTTGTGTAGTAAATTTTGGACATTTGGGGAAAAAATATCTTAATTATCTTGCATTGAGCTTTATCCTCCCTGTGGCTTAGCGGTAGGTCTTGCGCCCGGGTCTGGGTCTGGGTCTTGGTTGAATCACTTGTGCCACAGTAATCGTACAGATCATACTGCTGTGGCATCAAACTTAATTGCTCTATGCTAATGACAAGTAGGTTTTTGCATGGGAAGCAACACTGCACACATGGGATCTGACTATTCCGTATGTTTTCAATGAGAAGCAGGAGGGACGTGGCTGAGCAGGTGCTATGGGTGCTGGTGCGGTTCCACGGAGCTTACCACTTTTGTAAAATAAGAAGAAAGTATGGTGGTTTGTTTGAGGTGGCAGCTTTTAGGAACTTTGAAAATAATTTGGCACCCATTCACTACAATTTGGTTTGGAAGCTTGTTGATCAGTGCCTGGAGATGTCCATCTGCAGATCTCCTACAGGTAGTGAGAGTAGACAGCCAATCCTCCTGCTGGATGGTCCTCATCAGTTTCAGCCTGCTCCTCTACTTCCTGTCACCTACAACTGAACTGCTAAGCAGAGCTCAAACAATACACAGGCCCATCATGCTTCTCCACATCCACTGAAATACAACCTGCTAAAGGAGATCTTTCCACCCACAGCTATCACCATCTCACTGAAGAAATGTATATAATGACACTTCCTGCAAAATACACTTTATTAATTCCCAAAGGGAAACTATAAAGCACTGAACTGAATTGAATAAGCAACCTCGTGGACAATGATGAAATGATCTAAAAAGAAATGTAGAAGCCCTGACAGTAACCTCTCTGAATGTTAGCAGAGCTAAATAGATGATTGTGAAGACAGTGGGGTGACAGACACCCCCTCATCTACCCGTGGCCTTGAGGTCAGCAGCTTGAAATTCCTGGGTGTACAGATCACAGAAGACTTCTGTGACGTCACTTTATGTCTCAGATGTCAGGAGCACAAAATAATCACTTTAAACTTCAGAATTAAGCAGTCTGAGAGCAAAACAAACAAACAAAAGAAAAATAGATTGTGTGCCCAGAATTATAGGTTCTCCCAGGCCACTACTGAAGGAAATTTGCACACTTGTGAATAATTCTACTGATTTCCTGTTTGCTCAAGTCAGACTGACTTATGACAGAATGAGGGGTGAGACCAACAGACCAACTCATGAATGGTCATTTAGTGTGCATTCATACCAACATGGATTTCCAGCCTGAGTTTGATTGACAGACAACATTACAGCACACTGATTGATTGATCATTAATTTATTTGTTGAAGAAGTGCGGGTATAGCAAATGATGAGTTGTTTGTTCATTCTGTAACCGATGCACTATTTTATCTCGCTGCAGTTGTCCATCTTTACTATGCATCCTAATTTTGATATAATGGGTGCAAAGCCATCATCTGATGTGTGTTACAATGTTTTTGTGATAATTCTTTGATGGTATTGAAAGCTGTAGTCGTTTTACTCAAAATTAACATTTCAGCTGTTGGTTTAGTTTGATTACATTTCCTGCCACAGTGGAAACAGTCGTGTGTTGCCTGTGTTGTTTTGTGGTTCAGATCTCGAGTGGGGTCTTTTCATATGGTCTTTGTATGTTCTCTCCATGCTTGATAGCGTTCTCTGCAGGTTGCCTGGTTTCCTCCCACAGTCCAAAAATGTACATTATTAGGCTGACTTGTGATTTATACATTGGCTCGCAGGACTGTGTGTGTGGCTGTTCGAAGGCGTGTATACAGTATGTTTTTGGTGACCTTTCCAGGCTATTTCCCTTTGCCTGGAGAGAGCTGCGGTAGGCTCCAGCAGGCCTCCCTGACCTTAAATATAAAGAAATGGGTAAAGATAATAGGTGGATAGATGGAAAAAAACAAAAAAAAAAAACAAGTATGGTCTTTGATAATCTGGAAAAAACACACACCAGGGTTCAATCCTATTTTGTGCCTCCTAATTTGCTTCACCTCTTTATGTTCATTAAACGGTAAAGCTTCTGAAACAGAATCTACAAATACTGATTCTTTGTTCTTCTGAAGAGCATTCTTCTTTTACATCTTCTGCTCAGTAAGATTTCATGTTTTTTTTTTTGGCCCCACATAGGGAACACTGACAGATTCCAATATTGCAGCAATTAACTAGAAGTAGGCTACAATGGTATAATGGCAAGAATTACTTGTTTTGCAGGACAATTCTCTACCATCACACATTGTGTACTGGTGTAAGGCTGATGTACGTATTTGTGTCAGAGAGGTCAGTAATCATTGTTATCCCAGCAGGACTGAGCTGTAAAGAGTCCTGCTGCGTGGAAGACTTGAAAGTCACCAAATGAGACACAGGATAGTAACGCCACTCTAGTTTTTGCTTCTGCCTCGTTTCGGTTTCTGATTTTTCATCTTTGCGTTTGACAGATTATTTTTGTCTTTCTGTATTTATTTTTTGAATAATTTAGAATAGACCTGGGTTTTGTTGGCGGTTTCAAGAGAAGTCATGCTGCCTTTTCCTGTCAGACACTCAGTAGTAATAAACATACAATTGCTTTTGCTCTAACATGCCTAGTTGAATAGTCAGATTGCTCATGCTGCACAGATGGTGCTGCTTGTCCACACTGGTGCCATGATGCGCTGCCATACCCCAGTTACAATAGGTATGCACCATAGCAGAGGCTAGACACCAATATGCCCTCTGTTGAGTTTTTGACACAGTCCACAGATCTCTCAGCATGAGGATGTTTAAACACCATCTGTCCTTTATGCCTCCTTCTTTCAATAACCCAACTTCCTCAGAAGCCAACTCTGCAAACTCCCTTTATTGATTTAAAGCATCCGTGGATGTGAGCTGAAATCATCTGCACCTGATCATTGCATCTAGAAACCACTTCTTATGATCTTCATAAATGATGGTTTGATATAAATGTCAACTCATCCACTTGATTACTTCTCAGTCGTCGTCACCATGTGACATCATAGTACCCAACCCTTGCATCTCACTTTTTTTTTTTTTGCCTCATTTCCCCCCTCCTGGAAGCAATTTTAAATATTCTTTCATGAATGTTTATCATTTACAACACAGCTCATATATACACTCTCAGGTGCCCTTACCTATATATCTCAAGCACGTCTTTAAATTATTCACCCCCCCCGAAAAGAAAAAAAAAACGCATCTTGTCAAACAGAAATATTTCCAGAAACTCAGCAGAGCAGTCATGAAGGAATGGAGCCATTGGTCACCACTCACTCACGATCAGACTCCTGGGATGAGTCTGCTGCAGAAAGCCGGATAATAACACAGAGCACCAGACACCAAACTTTCAAGTATGTGAATGATTTAGTGTGTTCCTTAAGTGCAGGCACTGCTTCTGGTTGTGGTTTTTGGGGAGAAAAAAATAAATGGAAACTTCATAGATTGCTTGGAAATCCATGTCCTCACAGTGGCAAGTTTACTGAAAGTACTGAAAAAGATACTTTTAACGTTCTTCTTTCAATAGGTCTCTGTGAATGTCTCCATACAAATGTTGGCAGATTTTCGTGAGCATGTGCACACATTGTTTCTTTTTCCTCTTGCTGCCAGTGGATCGCTGATTCAAAGATGCCTGGCTTAGTTAACAAACCATTCAATTGAATTAATTAATTTTAATTAGAAATCCCAAGCTATTTTCTATCAAATTTAGTGTTAATTTTTCCATCATTTGACTGAACTAGAAATCTCTACCTCTCTTGCCTTACCTGTCTTTTCAAACAATATTGTTCTTTTTAATCTAGAGGTCGCGTCTCTGTTTGTGATTTTCTGTTTTTGTGCCGGTGATAATTATGACTGGGTCGGTTTTGCTTTCGGTCCGTCACGTTCTTGCGAATGCAGGTTCCCAGTCTGGTATTTGGGGAACAAATTTCACTTAGATTAATAGATAAACTGAATTAGAAACTGGTGGTCAGCTGTTTCTTTCCATACATAATGGATTAGAACAGGGTGGAATAATGAATTAGGATAAAATAATGAATTCTTCAGATTTCATATCTAACACATCCAAGATCAACTTCATAGGGACATCTTACTTCTGTGACAAAACACTGTGCCCATAATTCAGCAGCATTATTTAAAGAAAAAAAAGAGAATTGGGATGTAAATCTCATTTTAACTGATTTTTGGGAAAACAAATTGTAACAGTACTGAAGGTTGCTCTTGCATTTCTATTCTTTTAACAACCATACGAAAAATTCCCCCATGCTAGTAGATAGATTCAGGGACAACTTTAGGAACCCCTAAAGCCCCTGTTCGAGCCCCTGTGGAGGCTCAAACCAGGAACCCTCTTGCTATGAGGCAACAGTGCTGACCACCAAGCTACTGTGCTGCCCAGTTCCAGACTGGTATCACAGAAATTAAAAAAAAAAAAAAAAAAACTTACTGAAGTTGGGTCCATTCATTTCTGTACTCTAAGACTTGTGATGAAAGTGTTCAGAACTTGTTTCAGCACACAGAGCACGGTGTAAGGAATTATATGATAGCTGGAGGATCCAAATGCAGGTTCACATCCAGACGGAGGTCGATATAAATAAATAAAATTAAAAAAAAAGACAAACAGCAGACATAACGACCAGTGATGCAAATCCCACAAACATTCAGACAGAAGACAGGGATCTGGCACTGGACCAGCATAGGAAACCCTGAATTATACATTCTTGCTATGAGATTTAAGTTGTGCAGTTGTTGAAATCAGTGACAGAACCCGAATGTGAGGCACCTGTGGGAAGGCTAATGAAGCAGATAAGGAGCTAAAGCCAACAGTCATTAAATGCAGAACGGGAGACGATGGGTCTCAAATCTTTGTAAATCTGTTTGAAGATTTGCACATAAAATCATCTGTTTGCTAAAAATATGCTCCAGATCCGTGAAGACAGCGTAAAACTGTTTGTTCTTTTTGAAAGAATGCATATGTTAGTAAATTCCAATTGATCACAGGTGGGGAGCATGCTCATGAAGGACATTCATTAGCATAAACCCACCCAGGGACCACCATATAACGGAGGTGTAAAAGTGATTATTAAGTGATTCATATGATCTCAAAACCTATGGCTAAACTTGTAATCTAATGAATCGAGTTGAGGAGGAAGCGGTGGCAGGTTTTAAAATGCTCCTGGTAAGACCTGTCTGGACCTTCTGTCTAAGAGGTGAAGCGAAAGCAGGTTGGGTATGATTTTGGATTTAAAGAATATGTGTGTATATATGTATATGAATATGAATATATATATATATATATATATATATATATATATATATATGTGTGTATGTATGTGTATAATAGACAAGTATATTTGGAAACTATGCAAACACAGGCATAACATGCTTAGTTGACATTTTTCAAATATGTTATACGTCAGAATCAAAAATGAGTCTTTCCACTTGCCAGTGTTCAGTGCTCCAGGTTTAAAGCAACACAACAGAACTTGGCAGAGTTATCCAGACATTCACTGTAAGATGAAGTGGTTTTACAATTCACAAGTGAAGAAAATGAAGAGGATTTTTGTCAGAAAAGACAAAAGTAAAAGAAAGAGAGAGAACAATGGTGCAAGCTGAAATACACGAGTCTATACTGGACCGCTGATTGAAACAGAGAGCTGGAGGTCGGACAGCATCCTAGTTTTGCTTCTATTCTATTAGTAAGTCATATATTTGTCTTGTGTGTTGGTTTGGTTGACATTAGGTTGTATTACCAAAGTACTTTGTTTTCTCACGGGTTCATAGTTTATTTCATAATATAACCCGGGAAATGAAGCAGCAATATTGTGCTTCTCAACCAGAGAAACTGCTGAAGACACTTTGGACAAGAATTTTTGTTCAACATGAGGGTGATAATGAAAGTTATAAATCTTGGTGTTGGAAGTTCTATACTAGATTAATTAAAGGAGCATACTCGACTCAAATTTGTGTACCAGCATATAGTCCACACTAACATTTTCGGACTGACCTCAGTTCCTCCTTGCAATTGTCAGTAGGTGACAAAAGGTGACAAATTAAAAAAAAAAAAAAAAGTTCCTGTGTTGATTGATAAGAATAGAAAAATATCAGTAAACTGGGTCACACCTTCCTAGTCCAAACAGAGCTCTTTGTTTTCAAAGGAAGTGCATATGGAGGGAGATTCACTTTGTCACCAGCAGCTGTGCCTCTATTAAGGGTTTGGCTCTATGGATCAGAGGCCATCTGGTCTCGACAGAGATTCCGGGGGCACCATTGTACAGCGCCAGTATCTGTAAAGTCAGTTTGGATCTAACTTTATGTGCACTTCCTGCTGGCATCAAATGGCCTCCTGAAAAGTTCTCTAGCAGGACACAGAACACAGAACTCATATCGACTCCCAGCTACTACATAAGACCATGGCAACACCCCTTTTAGCTTTAAATATTCTGTTTTTCTTTCGCTTTCAGTTTAGACAACAAAACCACTTGTTTAACTCTTATACAAAAGGTTTAGGTTAAGATACACCCTTTGATAATAAAGGGTGAAAAAGGCTAAAAGACATGCTTTTCCTCCCTGCAACACACTTCTCAGTTGTTTAGTACTTTGATGCTGCCACATTTGGCCACTTGACTTGAGATTACTGGAAAACCCAGCACTTTTCTAAAATGTGTGAAAGACACAATCAGACCAATCTTTTCCATCCATGCTGAGGCTCTCCCACTTCCTCAATCTGCCAGTTGTACATCCCATGTATGGGCTCATCCTTCCATGATGGTTTCCAGTGTTTATTTAGAAGTTCATGGCTAGGAGCTATCTTCCTCATGTGCTCCTGGATCTTTGTTACACATTTTCTTTCCTTTCATTAACATAAATAAATATATAAATAAACACCAGTTTCAATTTCATTTGATGAATTATTAGTTTAGTCTAACTCTGATGGTCTTCTGTCCTTAGAACTGGCAAAAAATCATCCACATTAACTTATCCTGGTTATCTCTTCCAACAATTGTACATTTCTTAATTGCACTGTATCACATATCAACAAAGATGAAACTAACTTAACTTCCTTATGAGCTTAAAAAAAAAAAGTCCTTGGTGTTGCTTTAACTCAGGATATTTGACTACGTGTACATTACCATCTATTGGATCATGGATCAATTTGCAGAGCCAAACCTCACAAAATCACTGTTGGCACATTTATGTTTTGAAGCTAAATCAAAAAGTAAATTATATTGGACAGGGGTTATATATTGATCTGGTGTCAAATTTTCAGCAAAGAAGTAATCAATCCCAGCTGCTAATACCCCAAAGCATAACTGTATGTGGCATAAAATGAATATGAAATAAATTTAAATTACCAACAGTAATAATTTGTATGGCAATCACTTGACAGGAAAAAGAAAATTGGGAAACAAGGGCCAACGAAAAAAACGACAACAAAAAAAAAAAACAAGAAAAGAAAAAGCTGGTTGAGAGACAAGAGAAAACAATGCAACTAAAACAGGAGGA
>JBAMYA010043986.1:0-12858 GCA_037176975.1 Arrhamphus sclerolepis | reverse complement strand
TTTAGACTGGCCAATTTAAGGGATTCATGGAAGAACATGCAAGGGATAAGAAGAAAAAAAAATAAGAAGAAAAAGAAAGAAAGAAAAGGATTCCTCTTATAGTTACCTGGGCCAGCAGTCGGTCCTGTGCCCACACAGGTAATTACAATTATGCAAATGAGGGACATAGCCACACAGCTTTTGGAACAAAAGCAAAGTGAACATACACAACCTGAAAGCCTCATGATGGTCCATCTGTACATTTAAAACCATGCGGAGGTTTTATTACTGCAATGTTCTCAATGAGACTGTTAAGTTGTCCTCCCAGTTAAATAAACAATATGGACAGCCGCAAAAAAAAAAAAAAAACACATGTACTGGTACCACAAGTTGTCTTGGAGAGCCTATAATCTTCTCTCTCATGTTGTAAGGTTGTTTATTTAGGAGAGAAAGGTTGGACGAAAAAGGAAAAAAAAAAGAAATCTAGAAAGTGAAGATGACTTTTAGCCCAAAACCTCATGAAAAATTGGTATTTTTAATCATTCTAAATTAAAATTTATTGTTTTGCGATTTAATCATTGTGCATATTCATTTGTGTAATTTTTCCTGTGCTGCCAGGGTTTTTTTCTTTCCTTCTTTCTCTTTTTTTGTTACACATCAATGGTCTTGTCCTTACACATGTTACTGGTTCTTCTTCTGGTCCTCGTACTGGCACATACACACTGGTGTCATGATTTTTTTTTTAATTGTCTCCATATGGAAGGCTTCTCTTTGTCTTGTTCTCTTTTCAAAAAGTTCTCTGTTTGGGCCCCAGTTCTTTTTCACTGTCTTAAATCGATTCATAGTCCTCTTCTGGTTCTAAGACCTCCATTTCTACCACCTCATCTGAAATAATCATGTCCCCTGAGTAACCTCCTCCTCTTCTTGTTCTGAGAATGATTTGGATTGGTGGATCATCTGCTCAGAGCTCTATTCTGATGATAACACTTTCAATAGTTCAGCACACTTCCATCTCTTGCTTGTACCGGCACACATATGATGGAGTCATACTCATGAATCCAGACTTCTTTTTTTCCTGTTTCTGTTCTTCTTCAGTTTTTGTGTGAAGACGAGTACAGTTCCATTGGCCTCCACCAGTTCTGGGATAATCAAGTCCTTGGTTAACATTGTATTGTACAATGACAGTAAAGAATCTTTAATCTTTAAAATCCAACAAAGCTACATTTATAAAGTTTGAAACATTTACAAAAAAAAATCTATTCATTTAAACATTAAACACATTAAAAGGTGGTTTATATTGTCTGCTTTGAATAACTAATTAAGCTGTAAATGTTTCAAGCTGTTAAAAGGAAAATAATCTTATTTCTGACCTTTTTTTTTTTTTTTTTTTAATCTGGATTGATTACTGACTCAATAAAACACAACCTTTTTCTTTATTTTATTTTCTTAAGTCAGGTAAAGTGAGTTGATCTCAAAAGAAAAAAACTTGATTATGTCACCATTACAATGCACAACAAATAAAAGTAAACTTGAAACAAACTTTTATGAGTAACATTAATTTCATAAGATTGAATAATTACAACTTTATTTCAGAATTGAGTTGTATTAACTTAATTCTTTTATTAAGATGTGCTGTTCGGGTAAAGTGAGCTGCAATCTCAGGGAGGGCAACAGTTTTTTTGGCGGGAAAAAAGGAACATGCTGAACAAAAGATTCATTCAAAAACTGCATCTAATGTCCTTTTTTTTTGTTTGTTTGTTTTTTTGTGTGGAAAAGCACAGTCATCAGAGTGCAGTGTAAAGCTAATCACAGCCCACAAACGGAGGTGCAATGTTCCCATTATACCCCCAAAATAAAAGCTGTCATCAAAAAGAGCTTCATGCAGACATTTTGAATTATCTGTTCTGGACGACGTGCTCATTTCTCCATGTTGTGTTATTGGAGAGGGCATCAAAGCGACATGAAATTAAATCAGACATCATCTTTAGGAGCACTCCTGATAAAGTACAAGGCTGTGTTATGTTATCATTGTGATTACACATTAATAAGTTTATAAGATTTTTGCTTTATTCATGCAAATTCCACACACGTATGTCTGGATATTTTCTATTTGCTGAAGGCCAAAATAATATATATATATATATATATATATATTTTTTTTTTAGATAAGCCTTTAATTTTGTGTGATTCATCCAAAATCCAAATCTAAACACTTTTTTTTTATTAATGTATCGGTAACTGAAGTAGAGGTCTATTGTCCAAAAGCTTGTCAGCGTGATTTCACTCAATGTTTAAATTAATCAATAAGGACATGAGATGTTTATGTTTAAAACTGCTGCAGTATTTCCAAAAGATGGGACAGTCATTGTGCTGATGAAAAGTAGTGTGATGGTTTTATTAAGAGGCAATATTTTTTTCCACTGTGCTAGGCCTCAGTCAATTTCTCTTTTTAGAAATAACCTTGTAATGAATGAAACGACCTGTAAATACACCTGTTGGTGTATTTTAAGGTGCAGCTCAAACACACAGCTTCTTTGTGTACCATCAAGGGAAAATCATCAGCCAAAATATCAGAAAAGAAAAATATGGACCTCCACCAGTCTGGTTCATCCTTGGGTACAATTTCCAGATGCCTGAAAGTTCCACGTTCATCTGTTCAACCGATTATACTCCGGTACAAACACCATGGGAATGTCCAGCCATTATTACACTCAAGAAGTATGAGTTCTGTGTCCCAGAGATGAACCTACTTTGGTGTGAAATGTGTCATCAATCCCTGAATGAAAGTAAGAGTGAGTCATTAACCATAAAGAAACCAGTCCTGGACCCACATGGGCTGAAAGACCACTCAGCCAAGGAGAAGACATTACTCCATAAGCAACATAAATAAGTCAGATTACAGTTTGTAAATGCACAAAGGGACAAAGACCATTATTTTTGGAGACATGTCCTGTTGTCTGATGAAAATTGAACTATTTGGCCATAATTACCATTGTTACATTTGGGAAGCCTGCAAACCTGACAGCACCATCCCAACTGTGAAGTATGGGGGTGGCAGCATCATGATGAGGGGGTGTTGTGGTGCAGGAGGGACTGATGTACTTCACAAAATAGATGATGTCATGAGTAAAGAACATAATGTAGAAATATTGAAGCAACAGCTCAAGAAGTCAAAGCTTGGGTGTCAACAGGTCATCTCAATGGACAATGACTCTAAACAAGATTAGTGGGCAGAGCTGAAAAGACAACAAACCTGACTTAGTTCCACCGATTCTGTCAGGAGAAATGACCAAAATTTTCATACTTCATGGAACAGCTGCTGAGCCATGAAACTTTGCCCAAAGCCATATCTTAGGAACAGATTCTGATGATTGACAGGTCTTTGGAATCTTCCCAGCCAATCACAGCTCCACGTCACTTCAGGCTTTATTCAGTCAGAACAAAGACCAGATTGCACGTTTCCGCAACGTGCTTCTCAGTCTTTCCGGCTTTTTTACTCCGTCCAGCAACAAAAAAGTCTTTGATTTGCCACAAAAACTAGAGATTGTGTGGATCAAGTGGAATGTTTCATGGGAATGATTTATGATGGCACAACTGTAATATATGTAATAGATATGACATTTATTTATCTATTTTGCTTTAGTCCTGAAACGATTGGATTTGCCAGGTTCACTTCTACATGACATGTCATGCAGCTGAAGATATTGCTTTCTGACTGCCTTGTCTGCATCACTTACAGCTTTATACGCCGGCAGACTCCCTGAGTAACCAGCCTGGTGCTAATGAGCCCATCTCCCACTAATTCAATTTAGAGCGTGGGCTTTGCCTCGGAGCCACAACTCCGTCTGCTCGGATTTGCTGCTGCTCCCTGCTGCAGGGTGGTTAATCAGTGGATGGTCTGCTGTTTTTTTTTTTTTTTGTTTTTGTTTTTGTTTTTTGTTGAGGGGGGGTGTCCCTTTTTTGCTGCATGCATACAAATTTATGAGTTGAATGTACGCAACACCCTCCACCCCGGGATTTACACACTCAGATACTCATCTGCACACACAAACACTGATCCCTTCACTACAAGACACATCAGAGAATTCATGCTACATATTATTTATTAATAAACATCTGTGTAATCCACTTATCGCAGCTAAGATGCATGAAAGGAAAGATCGAAAGGAGAGGTGTCAAACTTGAGGTCTGCGGGCCAAATCCGAATGTTGATGTTTTTAAAAGCAGGTCCAAGACCTACCTTATAATTTGTACCCTTTTTATTCTAATGTACCTTTGTTCTTTTTTATCGTTTTAGAATTTTGTTTTTGAGATTTGACATTTAACCCAGTTTTCAACATGTTTTTCCTGTCTCATTTTTGATTTACATTTTATTTCTCTCATATATTCAAATTTATGGTTGTACTGTATTGTCATTATTGACAGCTGCTACATGACAACTGTTTTTAATTTGTTTTTAAGTTGTAAAACACTTTGTACAAAAAGTGCCATATAAATAAAGTTTGATTTCATTTGAAAAAGTCATGATTTGGCAAACATTGTTCTTTTTTGGCAAAGAACAACCAAAAAAATGCTCATTTTTGTCAAATTTCATGGTTTTGGGAAAAAAAAGCTGAAATTATACAAGATTTCTTGTAATTTATTTCCAAAGAGATGACATTTTCCAACAAACAAAAATTGTAATTTCAAGTTAAAAAGTCACATTTTCACAGCATTTTTGATTGTACGTGGTTAGGGGAAATAATTTTATTTATTTTTTTTTTTTCAAAAAATGAAAAGAATTACACTAATTATACAAGAAGAAATTGTGATTTTAGTGAAAAAAAAGTCTCAATTTTATGATAAAAGTCTAAAAATTTGGTGAAATTTGAGATTTTGTGAAAAAATTATTAGTTTTTTTTTTTTCTTACAACCAGAAAGAGTCCAGGAACTGGCTGGAACTCTTACAACATAGCTTACCCAGTAATGGTAACCACGGTGATGATGTGGCCCAGGATGAAATAGAATTTAACACCCTGATCTAAAGAAAGATATGTCTCATAGGACGTTAAAGGACTTAAAAGCTCTGCAGAAAAAAAAAAAAAAAAGATTATTCACTGCTGTCCAGAAGATTTAGTATTTAATAACATACTTTGGCAATGATTTGCCCCTTTGGAAAAGTTTAACTTTTTCTTCCTTTGGAGATGAGCGAGTCTCAAAAGGAAAAGGAATAATCACTTCCCCTGTTTTTTAAGGCGATACACTTTCCACTTGAATTAAGAAGACTTATGAAAATAGTGCATGTCTTGTGTCTTTCTTCGCTGAGCTCCCCCTGTGGGTGTGAACGGTTGACAAAGCCAGAGTGAACGCCCCTGAAGTGAAGAGAAAATGTTTATGCACCAAATCCTTTTCAGCTCCCCTCTCTGCCCACGATGCTGCTACATTTGCCTAAAGTTTTATGAAGGAAATTGGACGATTTTCATTTTCCTCTTGAGTGGGGGAGCTTTGCGAATACACCCGTGTTAATCTCTTCAGGATTCCTTGTTTAACACTCTGGTACACTGACGAGGGGCTTTCTTCTCTCTTTGAGATGCTGAAATGCATCATCTCATCTGATGTTAAAGGGCTGCCGGAAAGTCATTGTTTATCCTCATGCTCATTTATCACCTCTAAAAATCTAATCTCTGTGCAAGGTTCTATTTTGAATTAAGCCTGGAATATACAACGCATATGTGAACACATCATGGCTGACATGTGAATCTTGCTTTCATTTGACATGTATTCTAAATACATACGCGTACGTGAGCTGCAATATTCACTTGTCCACAAGTGGACGGTCACAAAGCTCTTCTGCGGTTACGGCCTCTTTTTGTTGTTAACCGCTGGCTGTGCGGTGTTGGTTGTGTTGAACTAGGGCAGCAGCTTGATGCAACAAGTCGCCAAACGTTGAAAAATATGTCAAAAAATGCTGCCGGTGCTTCTTGTCAATTTTATACATCGGTAATGCAAGACAAACAAACTCCTACCCTAACACTGGTTTTATGATTTATAACATTTCCAAATGATGCTGGTGTTGTTTTAGCTGACTATGACCACAACAAAAACAAAAATTAACTTCTTGTATTGCTTATACAGTTGTTTTTCTGACTCTGGCATTTTGCTCCCCAGCGGGACCTCCAGTTTAAACGCTCTGCCCGCGTAGTATGGAAGCAAGAAAAGTTTACAATGCAGCTGCTACGTCAAACAGCAAGTATATCCCAGGCTTTAAAGTCGAAACCTTTTTCAGATGATCCGTGGTGCTGCATTTATGAGGCACATTTGAGAATTTAAAGTTCAAGCTAAATTTGAGCTAAATAGCTGAAAGATTTTACTAATTAGCTGAACTAACATCTACGGGGCATATGAGAGGAAAAACTCAGACTTCATAAAATAGTAAATTCAGACATTGTAATTTTATAAACTTGCCAATTTCAGAAAAATTACCTCAGAAATTGTGACTTTGTGAGCTTATAAATTAGGGAAGAAAAAAAACAAAACAGAAATTGTGAGACAAACTTTTACATAGACTGTGAGTTCTATAAATTAACAAATTTGTGTGAAAAAGAAAATGTTGCTTAATAAACTTCCAAGTTAAAGAAAAAAATCTTAAATTATGACTTTACGGACTATACCTCAGAATTTCTGTCTTTATAAGTTTCGAAATTTGCAAGAGAAAAATTTTTTAAAATGCGCAATAACGTCACAGTTTTGAAGAAAATCCATTTGGATCACACACAGATGGTGAATATCAGAGGTATAATTTAAGTTCCTCTCCATGAAGTACTTATGTGCTTATAAAACAGGAATCTTTACTTCTCCCTGAATACTGTACGTTGTGAATAAACTTGTAGCTTCAGCGCCCCCTACTGACTACAGGGGTCCTTGTACATCTGCATACTCCGCACACAGGATGAAACGGCCACTATCCTCCAGGTATTACAGCTTCCTCCTTCAGTCCAAAAACATTAGGCAGATTGGTGGCTCTAAACTGACCGTTTGTCTCTGTATGACTCGATGATTGACAGGTGACTGGACCAGGTTGTAATTTTCATTTGTGACAACTCTACCTTCATGTGAGGGTTTGGTGCTGTCCAGTCCCGACAGGTTTATGACTAGATTGCGAGTTGAAGTTAACATTGGTCACAAGTGACAAGGGTGGGTGTTTTGGTGATGGGCTTGATGCTACAACACATGACAGGTCCGACCCTCCGAGCTACCATATGTCCCCCAAATGTTGCTGCGGGAGACAGTTGAGGTGAGAGAGTGCTAATGTCAAAGAGCTGTGGGCTGTGAATTAAAAGACAGGCATAAAAGAGAGGGAGAGTTCCAGTCGTGATGAAAACCACAGCTTGGGGCGCACATCGCTCACAAGTCCAGCTGAGAATGAAAATGCAGCGCTCTGATTTGGGCCTAATAAAGTTGTCACATCCCATCAGGACTCGCATCAACCACAGAAAGCACAGGGCCCCAGTCAAGGCTAGTCAGGGGTGATCAAGGGCAGCCACCGGTGGACAGCACCTTAGAGTGATGGATGATGGGACAGAGCGCTGGAACAATGAACAGCCGTGGCGCTTTCTACTCAATTTATTAGGGGCTGTAAGCATCTGAGAATTATAGTGATGATCCAGGTCTCCTGGTAGCAGTCGGGGGGGGGAGTGAATTTTTAGAGCGGAGCTGAGACTGCAGTGTCTTCACACTTCAGTGCCTCAGAAACCCACGCTCACAGTGGCTGTTAGGGAGGTTTGAATGGGATTCATGTCAGTGTGCCTCTGCTTGGAGACAGGTCCTGTCCCCTGGCTCTGCTTGTTTCCTCAAGCCCACGCTCCCATTAAGGGAGCTGGCGTCCGTGGCCTGACCTCCAGGGGGCGGCAGTGCATGGAGTTAAAGGAAGCAGCACATGGGTGCCCACAGAGACCCTTTGATTCATTTGAAGCAGACTTGGACTTATACAAAATAGAAAAAAACAATCAATGTAATGATGACAATTTGTTGAAAAGATGACCCAGAAAGAAGGTCGATTCTTTTCCACACAGACGATCATTCATTTTGCAGATGTTTCTTTGAGTCGACATTATAACCAACCCTTATTATATAATCAACATTTTGAGATTACTCTCTTAGATGCACCTTCAAAAAAAGTTACATTAATGCCCCTTCACACATGGTCATAACAGAAACTAAACCAACACCCGTCCTAATCATACATATCATATATTTATGGATTTCAAAAAAATGTTATCCCTTAAAATGCCATTTTTTGGTCTTGATGCAACTCCATTCTATAATCTAAAAAACAATATACGTCATGACAACTGGATTATTTATGATTTGATTATTGCAGCCTGGTATATGTGATCGATTAGCAGCAGCATAAATGTGCTCGTAACGAAGGTCCGTCCTGATATATATCAATATTTAATATATATAATAATTTAATAGATATAATATATCAATTACTGGTAAGTTTTTTGAAAAGGTTTAACCCTTAAATTGAGGCCCAGTCCTCAAATGAAGTCTAGAAATGAAAGATGCATATTTTATACTCTTTTTTTTTAAAGCAGGATCAGAATTAGTGATTGAAATGGATTTTAATGTGCACATTTTTGTGCATCGGGTCCTTGGTGTGAGCATTTCAGTCACGTTGTTTAGGCTAAAAATATTGAGAACACTTAAAGATGCACAACCTTATATATAGTATCTATAATTTGCACAAAAAAGTATAAAATATGCTAGAAATTAAAAGCCAAAATCACAAAAATGTGCTTGGGTGTATCAAAGGGTAAATGGGTTTACCTTCCCCGCAATTAGGAGTTTTGATTTCTGAAAGAGTTGTGCTCGAATTCCTCATATGAGAACTTTTTCACATCGTGGAGTCAGAAAAACCAGATGAGGCTCCTCTGTTCCTCCATTCAGAAACCTAATTTGCTCCTTGTGTAATATCTGAGAACAGCAGGCCAGCTGTGATGGAGAGGTTGGCGGTCTAAATCAATCACCGGTGGCATGTTGCTCAGAGTTTGGGAAATGGCTTTCATCTGCAAGTCAGCTACGGCACTTTTGCATTAAATCTGTGACGCAACACAGATGTTATAGTAACAAGATCACAGCAGGAATAAAAGTATGTTGAATGAGCCTGTGTGTTCTAAAAGAACTGCGGTTACATCATACTTTTCATGTACAACCTAATCAAGTTTACAAATTGAGAAGCAATTTCAGAATTATGCTCTTCGATGTAAAATTGAAAAGGCTGGACAAGATATCAACAAAAGATTTAGAGAACTTGGAGGAAGCTACACTACATATCATCGACCTGGCCTGAAACTCCAACTGAAAACATTTTGTGCATCATGACAAAAAAAAAACAACTTTGGACTTTAGAGCGGCTCCAGCCCTAAATGAGACAAGAAAGGGAGGATATTTGTCTCCCAAACCTCCAGCAACTGGTCTCCTCAGTTCTTAAATATGTACAACATGATGTTGAAAGAAGCCTTGTAAAAGTAGAGCCTGTTGAAGCAGTTCAACTGGTTCCCTCTGTCTAGCAGCCTTCAGCTTGGGGTAAAGACAGTTTCTTCTGGCTGTTTTGCAAAGTTTAGCACTGGTCACAACAGTCTCTTAGTACAATAAACAGTACAAGAATCTATATTATCATAAAAATATCTCTGTCAGGTCTGTTTGGCATTCGCAGCTCATTCAAGGACACCTGCAGCCTCACCTAGCACCTCTTCACTGCTGTTGCTGAGGACATGAAACAGGCTACACACATATTATATACATCAGCTAACTATAGAACATCAGCGTTGCAAAAATTAAGAGTGTTTGAAACATTTGACTGGCGACATACAGTAACATGTTCTCATTGCATGGCAGAGCACAGCTGAGAGATTGCACAATCCAAGGTGAGGCTCAGCTTGCTGCTGCCTCACTGTGCGTCTCTTCCCCCATATTTGAATGAGAAATGCGAAAATTCAGTGATTTTTAATTTTAAAAAAACTATCAAAATTGTTTAAATTAAATGGAAAATCATTTTATAGTTCAAACCCTTGGATAAATATAACTATTTAATTTATTTGTTTATTGTTTTATTCTTTCCATGATGACAGGTGAGGCGCTGCCTCTTCTGTCTCCTCTCCTGACCACACGTCATTGCCTTATAGTCTCATCCAGCCTCTGTGGACCTGACTGAGGTATGCTGGGTCATAGTGCTGAGCAGGAACCATAAAAGACCAGCCAGTCTCTTATCTTGCAGGTTCCACAATGTCCCCTTTACTTGAGCTGCTTCATTCTGCTGAACTCATGTAATTCTATTCAGGACACCAAATGCCTCATTGTCATTCTTCATTGGTTTCTATTAGTATCTGATGTCCTCTCTCTCTCTGTGAGTTCTAGTAAGTTTCTCTCCAGCTCACATGAATACACACTTTGTATGTTTTGTATCAGGGGAAACTGTCACCCACTTAAATGTGGGTCACTGAGGGCCTCCAGATATGTTAAAATTCAGAAAACAACTGAAAACTTGAATGATTACATTTTACAGATGGTGTTGCCCATGTAGGTTCTCAAATCCTGACAATCTTGCTGATGCGGAAAGTGCGTCCTGTCTTTTTTTTTTTCTTTTTTTCAACAGACTTCACAGTTTGACGACTGTCTGTTTCTGCAAGGACTGGATTGAGATTGTAGACGGACTATCCTGAGGGTTCTCTGACAGCCACAGCAGGCCTCTCTAATCACATTACATGTGCCCGACACAAAAACAAGGCAATGTACCGCTGAGATAGACGGATCCAAGCCATTTAGCAAGTATGGATTAGCCTACAGCGCAAGTAATTGACTTATCAAGGATTTTCTTAAGAGCGATGTAGACGGTGTTAGAAGAACTGAACAAACCCACAATCCATAGGTTTGTCTGGAGTGCTTGGGAAGCCTCTTTTTCATTGTACTGAGCAGCGCCATGTTGCAAACAGGTGAACCTTTCCTTTGGGACATCATATTTCAAATTTTGGGGGGTCTGCGTTGAGTTCAACCCAGAAGCTGAAATATCATATTATTATATTATATTATTTGTGAATGGGCTGGAATGTGCAAATTTACTTTCCAAGCATAATTTGAGTTTTTTTTCTCCCTCAACCATTGTTGTACCTTAAAACTAAAACCATATCAAATCAAATCAGCAAGTAAGGAAATATGAAAACTGCATTAGTTGATGGCACCATGGATACTACATCAGATGATGGTGATTCGGGAGGTTCTTACAGTATTTCTGCTACTTACTTCTGTGCATGTGTAAGATATGTGTATACATCTGTATATATCTGCATGGAAGTAAGTAGAAACGAGACATTGAGTTATTCTTGATTAAATTTAAAATGAAAGAAGGGAAAATATATATTTGGAACGTCAATCTTAAACCCCAAGGCCTTCAGAAATAAAATTATTAACAGCATAAAAAATTGTCCCAAAGCGTAAAAATGCTTAAGTAATTATTTTAAAGCTGTGATTGTAGACTTTCTTCTGAGGTATTGTTAAATCGTGCATAAATCAGTCAAAACATACCCTTTCAGCTCTTAGGCAGCAATTATAAACTCTCACTGAGGTGAAAAGGCTTCTTGAATTCTCATGAAACGGTTAAATTTGAACTATGAAGAAGTATCAAATTGGCTCACTGCAGAAGCGATGTGCTTCCATTATTTCAATTCTGTTATTTTCATAAAATGGTCTGTGAGGGCTGATCGTTCTGGTGATTACACAGAAGCCCATCTGCACCGTTGGTCGAGCATTATCCTCAAGACTGTTCTGAATAGCTCGAGAAGAGAAAGAGCCCCTTCGGGACTTCTTAACAGATACAGTTTATTAGCGTAGTTCTGCTGTCTGGGAGCTGCAAATCGACAGAAAAATAGAGGTGCCATGCTGTCATATTAGATAGATTCACTTTCAAACTTTCCACCACGTGTAAAACTCTCCGTTATGTCTCGCTTTAGCCAAAGTGAATATATTGTGTTTTATTTCTGCAGAAGTTTTTTTTTTTTTTTTTTTTGAGTTGCAGTTGATTGGGAATGATTTAAGCGCAATTTGAATTTAGGATTACCCGTGTTGCTGAACATGCAGCATAACAAGCAGAAAAAACCTCAGCAGTAATCAGCCTCAATGCTACAACTCTTTGGGTGTAAAATCTACAATATACACAAGCCCCAGAGTTTTTATGACCATCACATAAAAGAGTTTTAATACCCGAGTTTCAGCTGCTCGGTCTGTGTGCGTGAAAGTTGCAAGAGGCATCTTGGGTGGGAGAAAAGACGTTGTAAAGAAGAACTATATGAGGAGCAGGAGGATGTGGCAGAGCTCCTGAATCTCATTAGTTGCATCTTTATTCTTGTCATCATGAATTTCTTTCTCAAATTGGTGTCTGTTGGGCTGAAGAGCATTTGGCTTTGCAGAGAAGCAGGAGAATTCATGCTACAGCAAACACGATGAGACTCCCGTCACTACCTGGAGAGGATGGAGATACGTGTACAGATGAGGTCAGGTGCTTTGATCCTTTCCACATCAAGGTTAAGTGACTGTTGTTGCTGCCTTGCCCATGCTGACTAATGACTGTTTGTTTTTGTTTGTTTTTCATGGTATATGACGATGGATATGGCCCTAAAGTTGATCATCATATGCTTTACTGATTGCTTGGTGTACTTGTAATAAATTGTACTGATTGTATCACAAAGCCCATTCAGCAACACAACTGAACTTGAAACCCTCCCCCCAAAATGGTTTCAAAAATAATTTTGGCAATAGTTCAACTAATAACACGTAGGGACTATACAAGTTTTGCTATGTGGAGACACCAGTAAAAACAGAATATGTGTGTGTGTGTATATA
>JBAMYA010043985.1:0-12858 GCA_037176975.1 Arrhamphus sclerolepis | reverse complement strand
CATTCCGTAAATCATTTTTTGTGACTGGTAGATATATTGATGTGCATGAAATGAAATGACTAGTCTGCCATGTAACTCTAATGCAGTACAATGGGTTCAAGCTCTGAGGCAAAAATTGCTCTGCATCAGTAACAAATTAACTCTTTCCATGCTAGAAATCATAGAGCTGAAGACTAGACCTGTCAGTGCAACTGCCTTCTACAATCATGTTTCCAAAAAATGATAGTATGCTCAATTCCATTTAAATAAAAATAAACAGGGATCCATAAGATGATAACAGTATAACTGAATGAAAGTGGTACTAAGAAATGTAATTCTTCTTCTTCTTTTTTTAACCTTTTGCCAGCTTGATCCTTCATTGTGAATGCACCGTCTATGAGCCTGCATGATAGTATTTAGCTGGCTCGGTGCAAACTCCCAAAAATCAGTCTGCAGGCAGCATTAATGGCATGAATTTGATTTGAGAAGTCATGGGTAGCCAGTTGAGGTCAATGAGTAGAAGAGTGACATGCCCTTTTTAGCTTGAAGAGCATCAGACATGGCATCACATACCGGACCAACTGTGCTTTATTGTGGACAGAGGGAGAATAATGCTGCGATTGTTTCTTTAACTACTTTTACCTTGATTTCATCATGGACAATATGAACCCGTGATATCTTTGTTTACTCTTGCTTTGTTTTGTTTATTTGCTATTATATATCAGCATTTATATCTTAGATTTTAGATTCAAAAAGTTGGTGATGGTGCACTTTTCACCACTTTGTAATCCTGCTGTTCCTTGTCAAGATGCTTAAAGGGCGTTGTGTCATTGAGGATACAAAGGTTTCAATTGTTATTCTGTCCCATCCTTTCTGCAAAACCCTACAGTGCACAGGGTTATCACTGAACTGCCCACTTCTTGGGTGGATTATTTATATATTTATTTATATAACATATATACGTATACATATATATACACACACACACATATATATATGTATACATATATAAAACACATCATTTCCCAAATGTCACTGACTAGTTGGACAGTATGCAAAATTCAAAGCTGTTGTTTGTATTTGTAGTCTTTATGAATATTTCACATTACCACTCAACATGATAGATGAGAACATTTTTCACACTCTCATCTGAACACTATGACTAGAGTAAACATCTCTTTTGATAAATAGCAGCTTTTTATATAATAAATCCCATTTTCATCCTCATGAACTACACAGCTGCACCCATTTCCAAATTTATCTTATCTTTATATTCTATTCCCATGATGACCCTTTCATAACCCCATTTCTAGTCTCTCTACGTCCATTTGATGTCATATGTTCCATTACATCACAAAGGTCACCAAAATATAATTTCAGAGAAGCAATCCACCTATAATTTATGGATTTACTGGCTTCCAAATTCTAGGCTCTCTGCCCTTTTGTCATACTTTATTGCATGAGTATAAAAATGCTTCTAATACTTTATCTAAAATAACTTTTTGATCATTTGGGTCTTGATTTACCAGGTTCTTCTAATGATAATAATAGTAATAAAAGTGCATTTCTTAAGAACTCTTACTAAAAATGTTCCTATAATGGTAATTTCATATAGTTTTCCTATTTGGTTCAGTTAACTGGAGATACTAAATTGCCCACATCTGCCAGTGTGAGCACATTTTGCATGTCTCTATAGGTGGCACTGTAATGACCAACCTGCCTGTCCCTGCCTTTTACCTGACTGAGCTTTAAAAGTATGAAAAAAAAACTAAGTTTGACTAAAATAAGGAACAGAAATAAAAATAAAACTCTGTCATCACACCACAAGTTACACACATATACCCATAATAGCAAGAAGGTTCCTGGTTCAAGTCACCACATGGGCTCTTCTGTGTGGAATTTGCATGTTCTGTATTCTGGCGTTCTCCCAGTCACAGAGACATAAAGACATGCATGTCAGGTTAACAGGTGTTCCTAAAATGCCCTTAGCTTTGAGTAAGAGCATGAGTGGTTGTTTGCCTACATGTGGCCCTGCGATGGCCCTGTGGTACACCGCGTCCAGGCTGCCTTTCACCCAAAGAGAGCTGGGATGGGCTCCAGCAGACCCCTGTGACCCTGCAGATCCATCCATCCATATATAATGGATGTGAATCCACTAATGTGGATTGAAACTGCATTGTGTGTATGGATGGCAGTACCACATGCTGTGGGCCAAGACTGTCCTATTTGGGCAGTGTAGTTTTTGAGCCTGTTTATTGCATGCTTGTCAGTTGCTTGAAGGGATCTTGGGAGGTAAAAAAAACAAAAAAACAAAGTCCAGAGCAGTAAACATTTGCAATGTTTACCAAAATTCGAGTCCCCTCTTCACAGTCATCAGATAAATCTGTAGAGGCTCATTCATGGTATAAGAACCAGAAAAGCCTACATTATTCTGTCTGTGGAACCTTTGTACTCTTTTGACCTTTTCCTCCACGTTTTTCTTTTTTTTTTTTCTTGAAGCCATGCATTTTCCTTGCAGCTTCAAAACTGATAACATCTACGATGTTTGAAGACTTATTCTGATATGTAGTGGGGAAGGGGTGGCTGAACCTAAGGAACTGAAAGTTCAGACTACAGGAAGTAAATCTCTTGAATACGTAAGTGCGGCTCAGTAGCATGAACTGAAAATGCTTCAGATCTACCTTTGGTAAAGCGGAATAGTCTAAACAGAAAAAAACATGAGCAGTGAAAGGTAGACTCCTACTGAGTCTAAATGCTGTAACAAAAAGTAATCTTTGCTCAACTGTGTAACTCTGCCACCTTGTGGATAATGATGTAAAAATAACATAATTAAATTCAAAAACATTTATTAATTATACTTATTACGTTTTGCACTAGTCGGGCAGTCATTAAAGAGTCATTGTCAAAGGTTAAATCTGTTGTCAGTACTCCAGCAACCCTGGAGAAATATTTGACAGATACTCTGTAACAGAATAACTGTTTTGTGTGGAGGGTATGCAGTATTGTCTGTTACGTTCTTCCATTTTATACAACATATTTCTTTACACAATCAGATCCAGAGCTCTAGAGTAGTCTCCCACACAGAGACAGCTCTTTTTTTTTTATAGGTTTGTTCAGTTTCTTTGAGTCACTGGGTCTGCAACAGATGAATGTAGGTAAAACTGAACACTCTATCACAGATTTGTAGAAGAGTTGCAAAACGTCTTCCTGCAAACGAAGAAATACATGAGTTTCTTCAACAAGAACAATCTGCTCTGTCCTTTCTTGTGTTTAACAGTGTTATTTTTGAATTTTAACACCCTCGTATCAGTAGTCCTCTGCCACTCTAACCCTAACCTGCTGCCTTTATCAGGATGGAAATAATGTTCAGCTTATTCTTAGTCTGACGAAAATTCACAGTCAAATTCTTTCTCTCGTTCATATACAAGATAAGGTGATTCCATTCATCTTTGTAATATCTATACCCGCTTCATCTTATGCAGAATTTATAGACTGATGAATCCTATCTCAGCTGTCTTCAAGCAAAAGGCAGGGGTACACTCTGAATAGATTAGATTAATGCTGCCATGAATCAATAAATTAAATAAATAAATGAAAACATTAAAAAAAAAAATACAGTCAAAGAGTTTGTGAACTCGAATTCAAGATGGAGTTATTGATAATTCACTTTTAAATAATCTTGTTTTTTCTAACCCTTCTTTTAAAGTCTAGATTTGATTTGAGTAATGTCAGCAGTTAACAGGTATAACTAATCACTCAGTGATGGCTCCATCTCAATAAAGAACAGAGGGTGGTTATGACTGAGTGCAGAAGAAAGGCATTAGACATCAGATGACATCTACCGGGTAACAGCTTCTATTTCTATTCACATGCAGCCCTGTGCGTTGGGACAGACGGGCCATTGTGGTTTTGACATATGGGGGAATCTCTCCTTTGACAGCTGCTGCAGGGTCTGTGTGCAAGCTCCATCTGATCACCCGTAAGCACTCCCCTGGTGCATGTCTACAATCCTTTATCACATCAGTTACTCCTTGAGTGAAAATCGATTAGTTTTTGTCATGACTTGATGCTACAATTTGACTTTATTACAGGAAATGTGTGTGCGCCAAGAGATGGTCTTCTGATTACAGCCACTGCACATGCATTATGCTGGCTTATGCTGGCCCATGAGTGAAATCAATAACACACATTAATGATTGCTGCTCACTGAGGGCACAATTAATCCCAGAATTTTATGCAAATGCTGTTACATATATAAATATATATATATATGCAACCAAGAAAATGAGCTCTGGCATGATTTCTTCAATCAAATTGACTGGGCATGTGAGTGTGAGCACCATGTTGTTGTGTGTTGTTGGCCTCTGCAGGCAGGCCTGCTGAGAGATTATGCATTTATTTGAAGACCTTCTCATGGCATGAGTTCAGTCCCAGGGAAATATAATAGAATTTTGTGTCTGATGCACCAGGATCTAGTTTGACAAGTGATTTTGAGTGTAATTTAAAAATGTTAATGAAAAATGTTTTGATGTACATAAAAAAAAAAAAAAAAAAGGTTAATGAAGGAAATAAATTGACAATAAATTTATTTGTGTTATACTCAAATACAAGAAAAGATGTAAGTGAAAAAAAAAAAATCCAAAAATTTTCCTTTAAGGAGCTGAATATACTTGCACATCATGGCTGACACACATATTGCGCGCTCGTTTGGCACGTCGGTCACGCATGTCCTCCGAAAAATATGTGATCCGTATGTGAGATGCAATATTCATTTGAACCCTAGAGGTGATATCGTAGGTCAGTGCAACAGCTGACCACAAGTAAAGTGTCAACAAGCTCTTCTGCAGTTACAGCCTTTACATTCAACCGCTTGTTGCGTGTGGTTTTGGTTGTGTTGAACTCGGGCAGCGGACTGATGCAACAAGTTGCCAAACATACATACAAAAAAATATATAAAAAATCAGTGATTCACGTCAATTTCCCACGGTGAATGCATAGTCATACTGCGAGTATATCCAGGGCCTGATGCCTGGGATAAAGGCTGACTATGCATTTGCATCCATTTGCATTCATAACCAGCTGCGTTGTGCACATTTCTTCCTTCCGTACTACGTGGGTTGTTACTGTTGAGATCACAGCATCATTGGAGATGTAATGTTTGACCATAAAATAAATGTTGGAGTTTGCTTGTCCCGTTTTACCGTTGCGGGAAATTGAAGAGAAACAGATTTTCTTTTCTTTTTCGCACATCCTTTACAATTTTTGGAGACTTGTCACATCAGGCTGCTGACCTGGTTCAACACAACTAACGCCACACACAGCTAGCAGTTAAAGGCCTAGCTTCAGATGAGCTTGGAGACAGTTCACTTGTGGTCAACTGTTGCACTGATCTACACTAGCGCCTCCAGCGTTTAAATGGATAATGCAGCTCACATGCTGCATATTTTTGGAGGATATGCACGATCGACACGTCAGATGAATGCAGGATACTCGTGTCAGCCATGATGTGTTTGTGTATGCTATATTAACAGCAAATATATTCCTAGTTCTAAGAGGTAAATGGCTCGGTGTTATCTTAAGATGATGGTGGGACTCATTTAACATTTAATATTTGGAATCTACATGTAACAGCCTGATTGTCAATGGAAAAATTAAACACAAAAAAAGTGAAAACTAGAAAGGAATTTAAAATTTTGTAACTTTTATTTTTAACTTGAAACCGATACATGGAAAAACCACTATTGAAGTGCTTCCCACTGGTGCTGCGGTCACAAGATATACCCTTCTTGTAAATCTGTCTGTTGAGGCCAAGCCTGCAGCTTTGTTTCCGTAGTTCATAACTTGGGCCCTGTGCAGAATTTCCTTAATCATGCAATTAGTAGACACAGAGAGACCTTCATAAGACACACGTGTCTGTTTTGACCTCAAGGCTCTGCACTCTTTCCTGAACTATATCAGAAGTGTTTGTTTGTAGTTTCCCAGCACTGGGAAATGACCAGCTCTGTGGCATGTATGCAACCTAGAAAATATGAAAGGGAAGTTTGTCCACAGGTGCAGAAATTTTGACATGGCAATATTTTCCTTTTCTTTTGTAGCACAGTATTTTCCTAATATTTAATTTTTATTAACCATATTTCTTTCTATCCCGGACTCTATAGCCTATTTAATAAAATCTGACTCTATCTACATTTTTTTAAAAATCTGCCTTTCCCTAACGAAATGCAAAATTACAGGAAAAAAACAAAACAAAACAACTTCTTGGACAATATTGTATCAGATGACTTCTAAATGGGTTTAATGCAATCAAAGTCTTGTGATGTAAACCACCTATGTTCTTTTTCAACCTCTTGTAATTTTTGTGTCAGTTTCATGTAATTCAAACTGTAGGAATGACAGGCAGCCATGATGATGATTTTGGACCTCATGTTGCATTTTTGAGCCTTTATTATGAAACAAGTATGTTTTGTGCAGTGGACCAGTGCAGCTTTATTGCGATTATGCAGTGCGCATGTTGAGAGTGCAGTGGTGTTCGTGTAGCTGTTGTGCCCAGATTTACTGTTGGAGAACAAAGATGTAAACTGAGCTAAACAAAGTCAATGGAAGAATCTTTCTACGTCAGGACCGGTTAGAAGGCCAAAGCTTTTGTGTTTTGAAATCAGCACTAAATTCAATGAATGCAACCAACCTTAATCCTCAAAGAGCATGGCCTCATTCCAGTGATTGATTCTCATTCAAGCAAATATTGATTGTCCCCATTTACAAATTTCAAGGAGCCATTTTTAACAGTAGCAGTACAATGATTCCCCCTGACTCCTTTAAAATCTCCTCCTGTCCACACGCATACATACACACCTTTTGGTCTTTTTTTATTTTCACAAGTTCCTTTAGTTGGTATATAGTTTTCTCCTTTTTATTGTGCAGCTATTTCTTCCTTGTGTATTCTATTGGCCTATTTGCATGGTCACGAGCTCAGATGGGATTTGGAGTTTAACCTGGAGTTAAATGTCTATGTGATGTAAGAAGTCACGAGGCTCCTCCTGTTGCACTGTTGTTACTTCCTCTGACTTAAACTTGAGCTGAAGATTACCCTGATTTAATTTGCTGTATCTTCAAAATATGTCACATCAACCACTAGATGTCTCTCTTCCTGTGTGTTTGCTTTAGCATGATGCAGGTAAATTTTAGCAAGAGCTAAATTCCTCTAGCCCAATGAAGGGCTGAAGGGAACTCTCTTCAAGTCGACTTTACAACACGCCTCATGAGAACTTATCACTATTTAAAGATTTTTATTCCCTTTTGCTACTCGGGTTAGGGTTAGAGAGATCCACAGCTGGCTGATATCACCTCACTGTTTAATTTATTCTTATGCTATATGTAATTATTTCTTTAACTGAATCATACCTAGTTAGATGTTGCCTCCAAGAGTCTGTCTGTTTAGGATGTTGAAACTAAATTATGAGATGGGAAAACATAGTGGTCTTCAACTCCAGTGTGTCGTAAATATCACTCTCTTAATGCCACTAAACAGTCCTGTTGTATTTTTGTCTCAATAATTATCATTTGTTATCAAAAACAACAATTATTGTTTCTCATATGATGTCACACATTTTGAGTCTATCACAAAGGTTCTTCAATTTGAACTCAATTGGACCTGAGGGCTGTTGCTCAGGGAATTTAAAGATCTGGGATTTTTGAGAAAGCAGGGCTTGACTAACTTAATCCCAGCATCCTTGGTTGCACAAACCCCGAGCAGGGTTGAGCTGGCATAGCTGTTATATCCGGCAACTAATCCTGCTATATGTGACTTCATGGCTTTCTTGTTTTTTGTTTTTTTTAAAGATTTTATTGGCTCTAGTGGCCTTTATTGAGTGGGGAAAGGGAGGAAATGGGGTCAGACAGAAGGGGGAGACATGCAGGAAGTTGTCAATGAGCTGGGAGTCGAAGCTGCGACCCACTGCATGAGGCTGTGGTCCGCCCACTTAGCCAGTGAACTACGCAGCTAAAAGATTTATCAAGTTCAGTAATGGCCAAACAGAGAGTTTGTCTTTTCACGTACGGTTTCAGTTACAGCATTTCTTCCCATCAAGATGTTTAACAAATGGCCTACCATTTTCCAAAAGTCCACCATTTCTTTCATCTAAAACAGATGCTCAAGCTCATCCAACCCTTTGAACTCCGTTAGTTCAAAGTGGTTTATTTCAGTCATGTCTTCAATCTCAATCAGGAACGGATTTGTTTCATTTAGAAAAAAATACTGCCTTGGTTGATTTGTAATTTAGCTTGCACAAAAGTGAGACAGTGGAGTGTCTGCATGTATTTTTATACATTCTGGGGAATATTCTATAATCAGAAAAGCAAATACTGGGCCTCAGTCATGGAAGATGAACAGAATAAAACTGTGCAGAAACTGTGAGCATTGCTGTTTTGGTTAAATCGACTTGATATACTGACAGACACCCAGCGAAATACTGGTCTCTGTCATGCCTGGAGCCAACTAACAGAACAAAATAAAATGTTTTTTCTTTTGTTGCATTTCTTTTAAGATTACCTCTATCCCAAAGTCTGAAAAAAAATTATCTTACTAGCTTTCTAGCAAACTAACTAATTTAAAGAAAGAGAAGAAACTCAATCTCACCTGTATCCAACATGGCAACCACGGTCACAGTGTTTACTACGTTGAGTTAGCCAGACGAAAGTCACTGCAGAGGCAGCAAGGAAAGTGAAGAGGGTTTTGTCAAAAGAGCCAACAAAAAGAGAGAGTGTGATCTCCAAGACTCCATACTCGAGTCAGTACTGGACCAGCAAACACTCGCTGGCGTGAGCTGAGACCAGAGCACTGCAGGTCATGCAGCTGGTCTTCCCGCTATTGGATTGGTAAGTTTTGTTTTTTGCTTTTGCTTTCCACATCCTGTGTGTTTGAGTTTGGTTTATGTTAGCCTGTATTACTAAAGTTCTTTGTTTTCTCACTGGATCATACTTTATTTCGTAATAGAACACAGGACACGAGGAAACAATATCGACAACGATGGTAACAGACAATTGCGCTTCTCAGCCAGAGAGGGTGCTAAAGAGCACAATCTTACATGGTGTGGGTGTTAAATAAAAAAAATAAAATAAAATCATGCAAATTGAGGACGCACCTTTTCACCTGTTGTGGATCTTGTTCAAAAACATGTTCCTATCTAGTGGTGAAACTGGAATACAAAGAATTTAACTGAGTTTTTGTGAAATTGGAGGAAGTTTTTAGTAAGGAGGTGATTTATGTGCAAATCTGCAAACAGATTTACAAAGATTTAATTAATGAGTTTTAAGTTTGTGCACTGTGTGATGTCACATGGAAAAGCAGCAGAAAGTGTTCAGTCTTTGTTATCCACAAAAGAGAATAAGGAAAACTCACCCTGACCAACAATTAAGACTCTCAGTGAATCAAGTTGGTCCGTGAAGGGTATACACCGAAAGTACACGTCCTTCAGACAGCCATATAATCTATAATCTGTAATCTCAGTATGTAATACCAAGTCTCTATAATGAGTGCAGAAATGTCTGACACAATCTAACATGGCAGTTTTATTCACTTCTTGTTCCACTTCCTTTTTGAAGCAAAATAAAAAGGTGCAGTTGAGGCTACTTAGCTATTAGCAAGCATCGTTTGTTGTAGACTACTGATTTTACAATTTTTAAATTTAGATCAGATTCATTCACAGAAAGCAAAATTACACAGTATATTTGAATATAATTAAAATATACTGAAATAAATTTCATTCACTAAGTGTTGGAGGATCCATATGTTTTCTAAATGTGCTTTAACATTTAATTTATTCTGTTCTTATTGTTCTAATTATTTATCTTCATTTTATAGTACATGGGTCTGCTCTGATTTTTTTTGCTAAGAAATTATAAACTGTTGCTAATATATTAAATATGGTTTTGTACGAAACAGTTTATTGATGTAGAGATCTGCCAAGGATCTAATATTATGTTGTTCTGAAAAATTTTGACTGTTTGTCAATATGCATGTTTGTTTGTTTTTAAATTAAATAAACCAACCAATTTTAGTGCATTAATTGAGGCCATCAAACACTGTTGTTGTTTTTTTTCTTTTGCAGTCAAAAACATAAATTCATAATGAAAGACATCGGCTTGAGATCCAGGAAGCATATAGAGAAAGAAAAATACCAAAACCAACAGATGCACGTTGTATTTTGTTTAGTGTGTTATTTCATAATAGGATGAAATACAGAAATAATAATTATAATCTTAAGGTGGAAATCAAACTCCAGGAGGTGTTTTATTTTATTCTGTCTTTTTCAGTTCATGTAATGGACCCGCGTTTCAAAATTGTTGTCAGAGCAGTATCGGATCAGAGGAAGCGAGCTATTCATTAGGGTGCACCATACTGAGAAGAGACCTAATCAACGAATAAGAACACCTGTGTCGAGCCTTTAGTAACACAGTATTTTTTCACAATTATACAAAATATTTACAGAATAATGTTGAGAAAAAAAATATTTAAAAAGAAAAAAATCATTCAATAGTTTCTCTGTCCTGTAGAGACACCTACTGGCTGCTGATTGCACTATAATTATAAATGAAAATTATAAATTGTAAATAATCATGATGATCATTTATAAAAAGAGACATGGTTTTGCATAATAACAACAACAACAATAATAATATCTGATTGGTCCATTTATGTAACTGAAGATGACTTTCTGTGTAGAAGATGTAAAAGGAAACATTTTAATTCAGTGCACCTGTCTTCAGTACACACATATCATTAGTTTGAATCATTTGGAGCCGTACTTTAAGTGGCAAACCATTTAAAGTTAAGTCATTGATGCCTAACTACTTTTATTGACTTGCATAATGTCTCATGCTGTCTTCTTTTCCTTTCTACTTTACCCTGCAGGGTGTGCAACAGCAAATCATTCATCTCTGTTGTGGTCTGATCACCAAACCTGGCAACACAGGGTAAAGAACAACAATATTAAAATTGTAACAAAAAAAAAACAAAAAAACAAAAAAAGGGAAACAATGTTGAAGGAATGAAAGAAATTTTATTTATGATGTTTCCATTTAAGTTTAAGATGAATGACTTTACACATTTCAAAAAATTAATGATTAGGTTTAAAAAAAAAAAAAAGAACAACAAAAAAACAAGCGTGATTCATTTGTTTATATTAGATGAATCACATACTGCGCTCCACCTCCTCACGTGCACATGCACACACACACACAGACGCACAAAGATAAGTATCAGTATAAATGCTTCAGTCAAAGTGAACTGACTCCAGCAACACTCCTCTCGTGGACTCTCTCAACCAGCAAGATGTCTAACGACGGCTTAGTATCGTCCTATATCAAAGCAAATGCAAGAAATGGCACCGGCGGTGTGGCCCTGGCAAATCCAGCAGATATCTCTGTTATTGTGGTGTACTTTTTGGTTGTTCTTGTTGTAGGAATATGGGTGAGTTACTCAGTGCATCAGATTATCTTTCTCTGTGGCTTATCTACACTTTTGTAGTTCTGCATTGTTCTCAATTTAAGGGAAGCCTTCTGTGCACAGTTCAAATTAATATGAAATACTGAACTATTATGTTTGGACAGACATTGATTTGTGAGGTGATTTTAGGTTCACCTGTAAGAGAAATGTCCCTTTCAGCTCTCGTGCAGCTTCCACATTAATGAGACTTGCAGAGAGCAGACTGATGCTGTACGATCACTGCCTCTCAGTCAGTAACCTGCTTCACATATGTTTAAAGACGGATCGGAGACGATAAACTACTTTTGAGTCATGTGTAGTGATCTTGCAAATTTTTATTTCTGTTTCATTTTGCACATTTTCCAACTAAAATATCACTCATGAGCGTGTTGTGTAGATTTGTTGAGTTTCTAAATTGTAGTCTTAACTGGTTGCAGGCTATGGTCCAGACCAACCGATCTACAGTGGGTGGCTTCTTTCTTGCAGGAAAGAGTATGGTGTGGTGGCCGGTAAGTATCTCATTTGCTGTGCTTCATACTCACTGAAACTAAGCTCTGTAACGGAGCATCCTATGGTGATTGCTCTATAGTAAATAAGGTGCAAGAAAATGACTAAAATACTTCTTGAAACATCTTATTTAAATTATTATCATGGATTGTCAAGTGTGTAAATCATTTACTTTTTGCCTATTATGGCGAGCCATGAGGACATAATCAAATGGACATAGTCATACTCTTTAATGCATCCCAGAATTCCTTGTTTTAGTTATTATCCTGGAGAATTTCTTAAATTTGAACAGTCAAATAGAAACAAAAATACATGTATTTCACTGTGTTCCCCACAGATTGGAGCATCCCTCTTTGCCAGCAACATTGGCAGTGTCCACTTTGTGGGGCTCGCAGGCACTGCTGCAGCCGCTGGAATAATCACTGGTGGCACAGAGTGGAATGTGAGTAATTGTGTTCATGCCATTATTGCAAATGTTAGGTTACTTTTTTCATTACCCTGAGAGTTTCCTATGGGACTCTTTTTAATTTGTTCTCTCTTTGTATAAATGTGTGCTTCAGGCTCTTATTGTTGTTGTAATTCTGGGATGGCTCTTTGTGCCTATCTACATCAAAGCTGGGGTAAGCAAAGCAGGCAACTTTTATGCAATATCTGTCTATACAAAATTGATATCTTTTACATAAATGTGCATTCACAACTACAGTTTTGGAAACAAAAAGTGAGCTTTAATCAGTGGATTTGTCCAGGTAATCACCATGCCTGAGTACCTGAAGAAAAGGTTTGGAGGACAGCGCATTCGCATCTATCTCTCTGTGCTCTCCCTAATCCTCTACATCTTCACCAAGATCTCTGTAAGTTACTGTGACAGTTGCATAAGACCTTTTCCATTT
>JBAMYA010043984.1:0-12859 GCA_037176975.1 Arrhamphus sclerolepis | reverse complement strand
TGTTCCTCTCTGGAGTTGTGGCTCGAAGCTGCATATCTGCAGCAGCACAGTCCTTGGCTATCTGAATCTTGATGTCAAAATAATCTTCAATTAGTGCATAATTTAAGTCAAACAGAATAATGTCAGCATAGTTATGGAGTATAATGAATATCTTTATTTATGATTGTTTCAAAGTAATTAAATATACAATCCATTAGTCAAGAAAACTTGGTTTGAATAACAGCAGACTGTTTTATGACTCCTACAACAGGTCTGGATCACTCGTAAATTCTGTTCGTACCTGAAATAAAACTCAAAATACAAGAAAATTGGTGAATGCAGCAAGTTCTCTTAAATCACTCGTACACACCGCTTAAGAGAAACTATGTTCATGGTTCATGGTTCTTGCATGAGGCCCAGTGGGTCTCTGTGAAATCACACAGTAGAGTTTGTCTTGTACGGATTCTCCAGGCAGCGTGAGTTCACAAGAGCATCAACTTCAACATTCATTTTTAAAATGGATGTTTATGTTTCTTTTCCCATCCCAGAGCATCTATTAGTACCAACCATGTTGATTTGTGCTCAAGATGTCTTCAAAGAACTCCTGTTGTTGGTGAGGGAAAGTGGGCCAACCACAGCTCAGTGGATGTGAAGGACAGAAATTCCACTTCATGGAGCCCTGAAGACCCAGTCCACCCCTGGACTTACAGAAAGATCAAAGCTGAAAGACAGAGCTGTTCCGATGTTGGAAGCTGCTATCATGTTGCATTTTGTTGTCCTGAATCTGCTTCTGTCTCAAACATGCATGGAAGGATTTGACTTGTTGAAGTCTTGTACAGAAAATGTTGTAAACACGCCATTGAGAAGTTGTTGATCTAATTGGATTTGTGTGTGCTCACCATTAGCTCTGCTTATCTGGCAAGCCTCCAGGCAATCAGCCAATCAGACAGCACTTCATTCAAATTTGCTCATTTTTGCAAAAAGCCTCTCATTGTGCCAGTCGGTCTTTAGAAGTCTGAAATAATAACGTGGTTTTGGAGTTATGCTGAGCTGCCTTAGAGGCAATCGAGATTGAAACTGGATGACTAAAACAGAGTTTATGTATTATCTAACTAAAATTTCATTCTACTTTCTTAGGCTAGTTTAAGTGTGAAAGCAGTGATAAGCATCAGCCCACTTCAAGATTTCATAATTGAAAATTATAGTGAATATTTTTAATTACGAAATTCAAAGATCCGTTGCTTCAGTAATATGATGCAAATGGTGCTTACGAATGTCATTTATCTTGCGAAAGAGAAGTTGAAAGGATTTTATAGTGATCTTCCTGAACTTGCTGCCAACAACTGCCATGATGAGCTCTATTTACGGTACATTTACAGGAACTAGAAATGCTTCTCAAAAACTGCTACAGTTAATTTGGCTGAGCAGCAGCATGGGAAAATTGGGTGAAGTGGAACACAAATTACCTAATTTAGCTAACCTTTATCCAATCTTATTTGTGATAGAAACCAAGTTTACATGTGATATTTTGTTTCTAAACCTGAGTGGATTTACGGTTCAGTGAGAGCCACATCAAGGATGCTTTTGTTATCCAATTTGTATGTAGAGGCAAAGAAATCAGTCAAAATCATGATATGAGGCACATACTCTCACAAACACACAGTAAGTGGTATCTGTACTCATCAAATGCTGGCTGTGACAGTTTTTGACAATTCCAACAAAACTTTTTTTTCATTTATCAGCTTCACATCTTGGTGATGCAACCTGCAGAAACACCAGTTCAAAGGAAGCTGACGTCACGCAGGTTTATTTCACAGTCTCTCTTGTTTTTCCCATTAATCACATTCAGCTGCTTCGATGGTGGAAAATCTATCACCACGAGCTCAGCTTGGAAACGCGTTGGCGAAAGAAACAATTCAGAAACACGTGTTCCACAAATGCAACATGACTTCTGTTTGTAGCAGACACAGTTCTGATTTTGTGTGAAGCAGGAAAATAATGTGGGTTAAAAGAGCGACGTTAACATGCACGAAAGGGGAAGTCTGCCTGACGGATCATCAAAACAGATGGATGTTACCTGAGTATCATCCACCACCTGACACGTCTTCATGATTGTCTTCACAAGGTTCAAACCTGTGGGATTTCATGTTGCTTCAGTGCAGCCTTGAATTCTTAGTAAATGTCATTACTCTGCCGCCATCTTAGATTCTCAGTGGGAACAAAATAAGCAGTGATGTCACCTTCTACGAAGACCAGCACCCAAGAGACTTTCACTGTTGGTCCAGATTTATTCCTGGAGTAATTCAAATTCAGTTAACAAAAAGAAAACAAAAACTTTATTAATTCCTGGCGGGAAATTAACTGTTGCAGTGGTTTTCATTACTTAAGTCTCTTCAAATATTCATTGTAGAAGGTTCCAGCTGTGTTCAGGAGGGATCTCCTGTGGTGGTCTGTTGCAGAAGATCTGAAGAAGCCTCTGACTGAAGACTCTCTGTTGCTGAATCACTGAGTGTGTAGAGGATGTTCAGGGTTGTCATGATGTTTCTTTCTTTCTTTCTTTTTAAGTTTATGATCCAATCAGCTCTAGAACAGTCTCCAGAACAGAGCCAGACTTCTTTGTTGGTTTTTTTTCTTCCAGGTTCTTTCAGTCTCTGGCTCTGATGCTGCTCCTCCAACAGATGACTGCAGATCAGACTGAACTCTCCACAACAGACTGATAGAAGATCTGAAACATCTGGTTGAAACACTGAAGGACCTAAGCTTCCTTAAGATGTAAAGTCTGCTCTGTCCTTCTTCTAAACAGCATCCAGTCCAATCTGTTGTCCTCATACTCCTCCACCACCTCCATCTCCACTTCTGCTCTCATGATGGAAATACTTTTTCACTTAATCCTGGTTCTCCTAAAAACCACAGTCATCTTTCTTGCTACAGGACCATACAGGCATGACAGGCTTTCTTGATACAGGGATCCGACAACGATCCTCAGTTGAGTCACGACAAACCCAGAGTTCAGTCCTAAGTGAGGTCCAGCAGACGTTACTGGATCATAATGATGCCAAACCAAATGAATTTTCTCAATAAGAAGGAAGATCTTCCATCGAGTCATTTCTACTTAACTTTATATATAAGCTGAAACCAATCCAGGTCGAAAAAAAAAAAAAAAATCAGAAGCATGACTGAAAGTGGTGAAAAAAACAAACAAAACCCAAACATTAATTTTACTCTTAACAGGCTCTGCATGAACACAAAAACCAGGGTTCATTTACATATTTCATCTAAATCTCAGGAACTAAAGAATGAGATGAAGACACAAACACATGAACGCACACACAGACCTTCATAGATCTAGAATATTTACTTTTAAACGAGTGCAGAGTTTCCAAAGTTATTTTAACTGGAGCTGAATGAATGTAGAAGGAGACCTTTTATCCTGTTTCTATGAAGAAATCAGGAACATTTAAAATTCACTGAGTAAACTTAAGAAAGTGTTGTTGGTTCAACCTCATACAACGCCACAGTTGAGACCCCTGAATATGCTTTTTTAATATTAAATCAGACTAATCCTTCCTGTTGTAGGCCAGGTAGAGTTACCAAAAATGATTTCTAGTTGTTAACATACAGTTTACATACACTCAGATTATAACAACTTTAAACTATTTAGGGAGGTGGTGCTGCTGCTGCTGATGATGATGATAATGATGCTGATGATGATGATGATGTCATGGCTTTTTAAGCCTCTTATAGCCTGACTAAGTTCATTGGAGACAAAACTGGAAATAAACTAATAAAACAAACAAAAAAAACAACATCTTGTTATTTTGGTAAATATAAATTATTTTGGTCGTCCTAACTGAGCTAAGCAGGAAAAGTTTAGTTTGATTTAATGTCAGAGAGTCACAGATTATGTAAACTCCTGGTTTCAATTGTATTTTCATCCAAAGTCACAATTTCTCTCCAAAATCTCACACTGATGATGAGAATCTGTGCAGAAAGTCTTCTGCTCATGCCAAAGATTCTCACTGGAGATTATGACATCTCCATGGACTATTTTTGCGCCGGTTAACCCAGTAAAGTTTGACATTGTTATTTTGGAATATGTTTGTGCCATCAGGAACGAAAAAAAATCCCAAATCACAGCTGAAAGTTCATCAGCTTACACAATACACACATATAAAGTTTTATATTAAAAATATTATATTATGAACAAGACAAAGACATAAAAGTAGAGAGGAACAGTGACAGAGTTAATCTTTAACAACATTTTATCTGAACACAACGTCTCCCTGCATGATGCTTTGCCTGCAGTGTATTTCTTCTTTTTGTAAAGATTACAATGCGTCATATATAGACAGATGGTAAACACATTTTTCTTATTCCACTGGTGGCGGGTTGATGTCACTGGTACCAATGGAAATGAGTTCATGTTAAGTAAATAAATGTAAATAAATGCATTTTAGTATTGCCCTAAGAAATTTGTGCAATACAGTTTCAGGAGGGTATTTAAAGAGTATCTGCAGTATATTTTAGTTTTAGTACATTTCAGTACCATAGACTTTAAATGCATTGTAATAGACTTTATTAAAAGTATTTTTGTTTTTTTTATATATATAAATACATTGTCATATGTGCATTTAAAGAAGGATTATAGTATATTTCAAATTGAATGTATTTTAATAACTTGAATTTTAGGTGTAGTTTAATGTCTTTCTAAAGTGTTTTTGGCATCATTTGAATTCAAATTTTACTTTAGCACAGCAACTTTATTACACTTGAATATTCGTATAGAAAGACTGATAAAAAGGGAAAAAAGTGTTGATTTGCAGTATGTGTGACAGTGGTTGTAAAATTAATGCATGTTTAAGAGTGCTGCTTAGAAAATATGGTTAAAACTACTTTTAGCATTAGAATTGGTAAGATTACCGCCATCCCTAAGTTACCATACCTTCTTAAAAGATTCCTGTGAAAGGTCCTTTAGTGACTTTAAAACCTGCACAGCTGTGCTGCGGTTCAGGATATGGCGTAGCCATTTTAACACTGAAAGGATGGACTCTTTTTATACTCGGGAAGTACGTATTTAACTGGTTATTACTTATACTACAATGTCTCCATGAGCATCATAAATTAGCAGTTTAGTACATTTAAGTTGTATTATACTTGCTTTGGAAAGTGTCAAAAATTAACACTTTTTGGAAACATTTAGTTGTCTTTCAGTGAAACTTAAGTGTCTCAATTTACTGCATTGATAAAACATCAAAAGTGTACTTTTAAGTACTTTATGGGTCTGCTGGAACCTAGCTGTCCAAACTGTCCTCATGGAAAGTACAGGGTACACCCCTGAGAGTTCTGCAGTCCATCAAAGGGTCTCTTTCTGTCCTATCCTCGTGTAATAGATGAAATAAAGGGGTTAATTAGGAAAAATATAACAATACATAGATTTCATGTTGAGCACATTTCCACTGACAGTAATTGACACCAACACAGATTCTGCTAAATAAATCCATCAATCACACAAGAAGTTGTGAATGTTTCTTTCCTGACGTATCTATTAATTACTGGAGAGGTTATTTATAAATGAACACAACTAATTGAGCCCGAAAACAAACTGGGGGCAGTATGATTACTGAACACAAATGTGTTACTCAATGTGTAAAAGTCATTCCAAGAATATTTTTTTTAATGTCCACACAAATAATATCATATGCAGTAATTCATGTCAATGCATAATTAAAGGCACATATATTATCACTCTAAGGGGAAATAAGTTTTCACATTTAAAAAGTCTGTAGCTGTGTATAATAACAAACATTTATCTCTTTGGTTGGTTCTATCCACTTTGATGTGAAGTAATTACCTTAAAAAGCAGCTCCCAGCAGAACAAATGCAGACAAAAACCCAACTCCTTTTCCTTTAAAGACGATTTTCTGTATTTCACAGCAGAGCAGGGAGCCTCATGCTGTGCAAGCAAGACGGAATTAGAAGAATAAAATCACTTTAATTCAAAAACATTTTGGCAAACTAAAGAGTGACTTAATGGGGATCCCACAGCTTTCACACACGGCAGATAAAGTTTAAGTTCTTTTTCATAGGGTGCTTTCACACCTACACTGTGATGGTGTTGCAGCAGTGGCCTACCTACCACTGCCCAGATCCAGTCCAACTGGAAACATTTACCGTCTCTCTAACCTGTGTCCTTATCAACCGTTTCACTTCTTCCTGTCCAGGATTACAGGGTGTCTGCTGGAACCTGTCCAAGATGTCCTCAGGTAGAAGACGGGGTACAGCCTTGACAGTTGGCTGGTCCATCATAGGGCCATTTTCTATCATATCCTCAACTAATAAAGACAAAAATGGGTTAAGAAGGAAAAACATAATAATTCTGACATCAAACAAAGGTTCTGGAAAATAAACCCATCAATCACACAAGAAACTGAGTTCTGACTGTCCAAATTTCAAGTCATCTTCGTTGATTGTTTTATTTTTCTTCAAGAAAACATCAGGTCATTTGCTTCTATATTCTGCAAACTGAAATGAAACTCAGTGGAAGAAACATCTGAGTTTGGCTTTGGAGGATGCGGAGTGCTGAATCCCCGTTGGTATCTCCGGGATAAACTGCTGCTCTGAGTGATTTCTCTCTAATGAGTGCATCTGCTGTGTTTGCACTTGTTCTCTATTTAAGGGGGTTTTGCAGAATCACATTTTCTTGGTCACAAGAGGGCAAAGCTTGTCTGTCTGTCGTTTGAAATTCCTCATAATCTGCCCTCTGCGGCATTTCCACAACAAATTAGACCGCTACGTTTCATCTTTTAATTACAGTTAGCCCTTCAGATCAGGATTCAGTTTAGCGGTCCTGCTGGAATTCACACTGTGCAATTATAAATCTTCTTGCATTCTGTCACACTTGTGCAGTATTTTTATCCCGTCACACTGCAGGGTTGAAGCTGTGAGGTTTCTGTCAGTCACATGAATTACAGCTGAGTTTCTTTATTCAAATGTCCTACTCTAGTAGGACAGAAACTATCCACCTACCATCAATCAGAGATGCTCGTTATGCTCATAAAATAAAGACAGATTTGTGAATTTGACAGCCCTATTGTTTTTATTCACAATAGAACATAGACAAGACACATCAAATGCACGCTAAGTTTGAATTTTAAGACAGCAAAACAAAGGAATTGGTTACATGGAAAACAAAAAAGGTAACCAACACCTTGCAACTCATTAGATTAATTAAAAATAGGTCAGTTAAATGACTGGATTTAAAGAGAACGCCTTAAAGAGACTGAGTCTCTGAATTAAAGGCAAGTGTAAGTTTACCAATCTGTTAAAAACAAGAAAAAAAGCAAACAAAAAATGGCATCTACAATTTGTGAAACAACTTCAGACTAATGTTCCTCAGAATGTGATTGACAGTACTGTACATGCACCTGTCTGCAGGTAAAACCTGCATCCTGCTTTCACATCAGTCCTAGTTTGGCACTTAGCGCCTACAAAACCATTTCTGCAGACCGACTGAATCTTTCTCTCACAGCTGGCCAGTAGTGGACCCCTCAATGATAATATTTATTTATTTCTTTTTGGAAATGTATTTTTAAACTTGATTTAAAAGACCTGAGGAGTTTCAGCGTTCCTGCAGTTTTCTGGGAATTTGTTCCAGATGTTTGGAGCATTAAAGCTGAATGCTGCTTCTCCATGTTTGGTTCCGACTCTGGGGACACAGAGTAGACCTGGACCAGAAGACCTGAGTGGTCTGGATGGTTGCTATGGTAACAACAAATCTCTGATGTATTTTGGCCCTAAACCTCTCGGCTCATTATAAGCGACCAGAAGTGTTTTGAAGTCTATTCACTGAGATGCAGGGAGCCAGCGTGAAGACCTCAGGACCGGGCTGATGTCATCTACTTTTTTAGTTTCGGTGAGGACTCCAGTTGCAGCGTTCTGGATCAGCTGCAGATGACTGATTGACTTTTTAGGCAGAGCTGTGAAAATCCTGTTGCAGTAATCAATTTGACAGAAGACAAAAGCATGGACACGTTCTCCAAGCTCCCGCTGAGACGAAAGTCCTTTAATCCTGGAGATGCTCTTCAGCTGATAGAAGGTCAGCTTTGTAATTGTCTTTGAAGATTCAGGTCTGAGTCCATGACTACACCCTTATCAGTAGATCTGAACTGTAATAAATGAAGCTGTGTGCTGACTCCTAATCACTATCCTTTGAGTTTAAAAATAGCTACATCAGTTTTTTTGTTTTTTTTTCCAGTTGAAGAAAATTATGGCACATCCACTCACTGATTAGTTCTATACATCCACGTAACACTTACGTATGGATTCATGGTCACCTGGTGACATTGTAATATAAATCTGTGGATCATCTGCATACTTATGGTAACTTATCTTGCTGTTTATACTTATCTGTGTTAATGGAAGCATGTAGATGCTATCAGATGCTATAGATATCAGGTCCTGTGGGACCCGTGCATGATCCAACACTTCATTTAGCTCTTTTTTTTAATAAAAAACAAATCTCAAATTTACTTTTGATACTCTAAAAGTCAAATCTGGAGGTTATACAACTGGCTGGTGGATGCAGTGGTCCATGACTTTTTTTGGACCTAGCTAACCATCTAGACCTCATCAGACTTCAACCTACTTGAAGAACTGTCAAAAGACCTTCAGAGAATTGTACATAAACTTCTCCATTTTGGAATTTTTAATATCTCCCTCTTTAGACAAGAGTGTAAAAACAAGGTTTTTCATTAACTTAAACTCAGACAGACAGACAGAAGACTTTCCCCCAGGAAGAAACATGGGAACGCTTCATTATCGCACGCAAAGCCCCGTCACGTAATTTCTGGATCATTTTATCAAGCAGGTGAAAATTGTGGGGTTGGACAATGAATGCAAGAGGGAAATCATTTCACAACACTTGAGTGTTTCAAGTCCTTTTGTAGGAAAAGATGCTGAATTAGTTAAAGCAGGAGACAAAACGAACGCCCTCGCCCTGCAGGCTGCCAGAACATTCCTCCACTGAGCCCTCGCTTGCTGGGAGTCTCAATCAGTCCTGGCACAGAGATGTTGCACATATTGGAGTAGGCTGATTGGCTTTCACGTTTTGGTGGTTGAAAAGGAAAAGGGGAAAAGTGGGAATGGTTAGTGATTAAATTCACTGGCAGTCTGTGCAATACAACACTCACACACATTTGTCTGTATTTTTATTATTGGACGGTAATCCTGTTAATGAAAAATGTGCTGTTTTTCACAGCCGCTGGCATGGAGACCGCCAAACCTCTCCTGTGGGAGGGGAGGTGGGATGAGTGTTCGTGCGCCAAAATAAAGGACGCATTAATAAAAAATAAGAAGAAGAATGTTGCAATCAACGGAAATTATGTTTTGGACACAGACGTGTAGGATGCTGCATTCCCACCTGAATGATGAACTGTTTGTTTCTGCGCAGGTGAAACTGATGGCCCCGCTGAGATCTGAGAGGAGTTCGGTCCTGCAGGGATGCACGGATCTGTTCTGACTGTGCAGCCACTCTTTGAGGATGTGTGTGAGTAGATTCCCTCCTGAAAGCTGTAGATTTATTACCCTTTTCTAAACCGCAGCTCTGAAACACCTTTACGTGACAGCTAAGATCTAAAAATGAAAACTACGTTTCTGCATAACCCTGTCCAGGGTGTTCTCCAGCAGAGGCCTGTGATACTGAGTAGGGATGGATGGATGAATGGATGACACTCATCTATGTTTATAATACCTAATGTGTTTGTACACGTGCACACAGTTTCTCGACTGCAGACTCATGAACTTCTAGTGCTGGAACAGCACCAACTTTAGACATTTGCCTTTCTGCAAACCGAGGAAAACAGCCCTCTGCTGTTGGCTTGGAAAAACAAAGAGGGACAACTGTCATCCTGTTTGGGGTCAGAGTTAGGGTGAAGTGGAGGAGTTTAAGTATCTCAGGTACTTTCGGTACATGACAGAAAAGAACGGATCGGATATCCTCACTTATTCTCGTGAATTTTGGGTTGTGACTGAAAGAAGAAGCTCATGGATAAAAACCTGTTTCCTACAGGTGGGCTGAGAAGCTCAGTCTTCTGGAGGGACTCAGAGTAGAGTCACTGCTCCTCCACATGGGGAGGAGATAGTGGAGGTGATTCATGGCATCTGGTGAGGATGCCACTCGGACGCCTCCCCGGTGAGGTGCTTTTGGCATTTCCATCCAGGTGGAGGCCTGAGGCAGACCAAGACACAATGGAGAGATCATGTCTCTTGGCTCGGTACCCCAAAGAGGAACTGGAGGATGTGACTGTGGAGAGGGAGGTCTGGGCCTCTTCGGAAGTTTTATGGATGGAAACAGGCATCCTTCCTTTCACAGTGAAATGTTCTTAATCTTCACCAGAAGTCCAGAGGACTCTTGGTTCTAAACCTCTCTGCCCAGATCCTCTCGTGTCTACGCCTTGTTGACACGAGGTGTGTCCATGTGATCCTTGTGTCCGTGATGTATAACTTCTGTCCTGCAATGGCCTGCACCCCCGTTAGGACTGTGAAAAACTGACGTATGAGGATCTTCCTCCCCATTTTCCTCAACGTCACCGTAAATTTAGATTCGATTAAATAATCCTGCAAGTTCTTTTTCTTCTTCTGAACTGATCTTTTTTTTTATTCTCAGAGAGTTAGCCATAGTTTTCTCTCAAAGTTATCCTTTAAATAATTCTGGAAATGATAGAGGAAGTAGTGACCAGAGGAAGTCATTTTTAAGGACCTTATCATTCAGAAAAAACTGCTCGATGACTCATTCCCCTGCCGGGCCAAGGTGTCCTCTCGGTCCACCTGCATGGGAAGAGAATTCAAAGTAGGACTTTTAATTGATCTCAGACATGTCTGGGAATAACCCCTTCACCTGAGACGTTTGAAGAGTGTAGAAATAGCTGATTTGAGATAAGAATGTCTGAAAGGCATGGATCATTTCAGACTCGATGGCACCTTTGAAAATATGTCTTGGATGATGACTAGTTTGGTGAAGGACTGTGTAGGTTTCAAATAAACACAAGTGAGTGGTTTTCTAAGCTCATCAAAGAAAACTGTGGTATATAAAAGTTGATTAGAAACAGGAATAAGATGAGATTTCAACTTTATAGTGTAACAACAATTCAGTATTTTTTAAAGCTGTTTCCATGGGTTTCTGGACCGAACAGAAAGTCTCTCTCCTTTGCAGTGATAAACTTCTGAGTAAAAAGTGACTGAGTTATAGTCTTGGCCTGTAAGCTCTTTTCAAGTAACTTATAGTCGTTAGTGTTTGATAATAGTCATGATCCATGGTGAAGTGTTTCTTGTCCATAAAGAGGATTCCTGAGCCTTTGTCAGCAGGTTAATTACATTTATAGCTTTATTAAAGTATAGTATTGTTCTGTAATAAGTTTTCATATTGCAGTGTACCCACATTGCCAAAAGGAGAATACATACACAAGGAGGTCCAAATGGATAAGACGTCCAGCTGTCCCCATAAGGGTTTTTAGGAGAATGCAGATGTGAAAGGCCAAACCCTGAAGATTAACGCTAAGATTATCAGTGCAGCCAGCAGAGGCTTTATTTGTACTCCTATCAGCATTGTTCTGCTTCATGAGCGTCTGTTTTTTGATGTATGTTCCTAATTTTGCTGACTGAATCCAGGCCCTTTTTTTGTTAACCAGGAAGAGCAGAGAAACAACAGTTAGATCAAGTGGAACGGATCTCCAGATACAGCAACATTGAATTGATTGTTTTTGTTTGTTTGTTTTTTCAGCTTAACAGGTTTCCATTTAATGTTGAATGAGATTGTTTTGTCCTTTGAGGAGGAAAAAAGTGGAACTTCTGAGGGTTCTGTGCTCGATAACATCTTTAATTTAGCATGAGTTTATTCTGGAAAAGGGGTCTGTTGGAAAAAGCCAACAGGGGGAGCCAGTGAGTTCAATTCTGATGTGCCAGATATATAATTTATTTATTCAAGCTGACCTAATTTCATTTGCCAAAATGCATTAAGTTCTGCATTTCATATCTGAAAATCATTCCAAAAAATTTGTATGAGGGAAGTAAGGCATTATGACATTGTATCAGAGCAGCACAGTGGCTTGGTGGTCAGCACAGTTGCCTCCAAGCAAGAAGATCCTTGGTTCTGGTCCCAGCAGGGTCTTTCTGTGTGGAGTTTGCATGTTCTGGGTATTTTGGTTTCCTCCTACGGTCCAAAGACACACATGTCAGATTAATTGGTGTTTCTGAATAACTCTCTGGAATGAATGAGAGTGGGAGTGGTCTATTCGTACATGTGGCCCTGCGATGGACTGGGGAACTGTCCAAGGTGCAGACCTGCCTTTCCCCTGATGAGAGCAGGGATGGTCTCCAGCAGATCCCAGTGTCCCTGAGCAGTAATAAGTGGGTGATGGATCGGTATTACATCATCAGGTGATTCTTATTTCGGATTGGCACAAAAGCATCATCCATGAGGGCTGCATGGGTCTTCAAGAGATGACAGAATTTCAACTTTGCTAAAAACGATGTAAGGATTTTTTTTTTTTAAACAAAGTTCTTCAAAGAAAGGTTGGAAGGATTTTTTTTTTTCTTTTTACCTTGCCACAGCGTTGTGGCCTGTATGGTTGGTGAGGGCTAGCTCTTCCACTGAGGAGGGTTAATAGAGTACACAGCAATATTCACTGATAACTAATGCTACTTTTTGTGTTTTTGCTTGTAGTTTCAAACATATTTCATATTTTTTCTGGGTATATTATTGATGATGTTTGCAAGGTTGTGCATTTTTGAGTTTCATCAATATCGTTGATGCATTTTTCATCTTTAGCCTTTTGTAAACCTTGTGAATGAAAGTACTCACGTTATTGATGCTTTGCACATTTTT
>JBAMYA010043983.1:0-12859 GCA_037176975.1 Arrhamphus sclerolepis | reverse complement strand
TCATTTTGTCTCTCATAGTTGAGGTTTACCTATGATGGAAATTACAGGCCTCTCTCATCTTTTTAAGTGGGAGAACTTGCACAATTAGTGGCTGACTAAATACTTCTTTGCCCCACTGTATATACATACATATTTGGACAGAACACTACGACAGGAAAAGAGAAATTACATTTAATCCTGAGAAGACCCATAGGTCTGTATTTAGTGTCAGATCAGATCAAATTAGGTGTGCAACTCTTAGCTCTGAAGTAAGTGATGAAAGACACATTCTTCCTTTTAAGAAAAGAACAGACGTGTAATGGTGCAGTAAACGTGTCAGCTTGAAGCAGGACCTACCTGAAAGCTGTCCATGCTGCCAGATGAACTGTCTGATTTTCCAAGATCATCATCTATGGGAAAATATAGCAAAGATGTCCAACATAAGAAAAACTTGCATAGCACGGTTAAACCTCCTTAGTCATTATCTGACGTGTGAAAGTTCAGGAAGCTGTGATTCAGCTTTCAGTTGAGATTGAGGGGGAAGATACTGGAGGTCTCTGTAGAGCATTTTAGTGACGCTTTCAAATAATCCCAAGTTTTGCTTTTTTTTATTTTTATTTTTTACTCCCATTCTCATGCACATGATAATTAATAAAAGCTGAGGAGTTTGAGAGATTAGTGAAGCATCAGCTTGATCTTCTGTGGCTAAGCCCTCTATGAGAAGGAGGTGTGCATTAACAACCTGGGTGGTCTGGTTTCACATCTCACACTACATTCACAGGGCCAGGAAGAAGCAGAGGAGGAGAGCGTCGAGACTGCTGGATAACAGCTTTAAAAGCATCAGTTAAGTATCCCAGAGCGAGAACACTGATAATAATCAGTGGATTTACTGGATATAATAACTGAAGGAAGGCCCTTACAGTAGCTAATCGTTTCTAAAATCAGTGACAGACCGATCAGAGAATAAAGAAAGTTTCATAAAACCGTAATATTAATGTCCAGTTTTGCATTTAGACTTGTCTGTGGAAAAGTAAAATATGAAAAAAAATCAAGACAATGGAAGCACATTTAATGAATGAAAAAACTACAGAGAGGCAAGCAGATGCACACGCACCGTCATGGACGTCTCCGTTTCTTTTCTCGTGCATGGCGATCTCAAAGGTACTGTGCAAGATCTTGTTGAGTGTGTTGATCCAGTCCTCCATCTCTGCTTCACTGTCAGCAGCCAGCAGGTAGGTGCTCTTATCCTGCATCTTCAGCTCGAAAGCAAACCTCCGAACCTTGTTGTTCTGCAGTGACAAGACGGGGAACAAGAGAGAAACATCTGCCTTTAATAACACCAATGACTGTAGATGAGAAGCAACAGAATAAAAGATGAAGTTAGAACAAAGACTTTTTGTTCTTCAGTGTAAAGAATCTGCTCATATCTGATTCTGCATGACTGGTTGACCGAGTTTAGTTTTTCATATCTAAAAATCAAATATTGAACTATGAACAATTCAGGTCAAGAGGAATGATTTCTCCCTGTATTGCCAAACCAAATGTTAGTAGATTTCTTTTCTTTTCTTTTTTTGGGGGGTATTTAAGACCACAAATACTCAGATCAAATAGACGTTCAAATATAATAAACTTTACAAGAAAATATTTTAGATGCAAGAGGTGAGTTCAGTTTTTGAGAGATGTCTGCATTCCTCCATGGCTGTTTGGAGCTGCAGAAAAAATAATGTGTGTCTGCAGAGCCAATAATATGACCTCAATCAGCTGTCACTGCCCCATATGGGCTTTCGTGCTGCAGCTCTTTCAAAACCGATCAGGGCTGAATCAGCTGCAGTCTGTCAGTGACACAGCAACACTGCTGAAGTCTGATCCTCACTATTGATTTAAATCCATTATTCAAGAAGTGTTTCCTTGAAAAGGGGATGGGGAAGTCATCTCATTAATGTTTACAGATGGTGGACGGCTTTTCTGTGGTTTTCTCTGCTGCTTGCCCTGCTGCTGCAGAGTGGGAGTAACTGGGAGGGAGAGAGACTATCGGCAAGGAGGGCTGAGAAAACATGGTGCGTGTGTTTAGGACAGAAATAAAACTAGCATTTGAAAAATAAACATGATCAAGACTGTCATAATAAGTAGGAGGATGTGCTTTGCTTACAACTTCACATATCTACAGAGAAATAACATGGACTGTTTAAAAAAGTAGAGAAAGGAAAAAAATAATACATATATGAGGCATTAAGCTATTTACACATATGAGCTCTGTTCTGGTCTTCAAGGATTACCGGCTACAAAAACGAATATATTGTGTTTGAGCATATGCTGGCATCTTCTCAGAGGACAGGAGCAGCTTGAGGCTCAATATGAAGTCATCTCACTTGTCACCCCAGCTGCACCATAAACATCTGCAGTTGTACTCATAGAGCAACTTTCCTCTGGTGGAATTTAATTCACACGAAAGGCTGAGCACGGCTGTAGGATGGGTTTACAACAGCTTATTCAGAAATGCAGGCAAGTCTCCACTTAATACCACTTCCCCCTAAAATGTTAAACATTTTATCACTCTAGATTTACATTAAAATTAATATGCATCATAGAAAGAGAAGGAGAGTTTTGAAACTAAGGAAAAAAATTAAGATGTTGGGATGCATGACTTATAAATAACCACAGTTACTAAAGAAAACAAGTCCTGTAAAGAGGTAAACAGTGTGTTCCACGTCACATTCAAAGATAGTAAAGAAGATAACATGAAAATAACTTGTAGCAGTCCATCAAGGATTAAACCTAAATGATAAACATTTAACATTTGATACCTAATAGAAAAACCGGAGACAAACCTCCACATTGAAGTTACAGGAGCTGATTGGATGAATACGGATCCATCAAACATCTACCGTTTTATGAACGTGGAGGAAATTTCTCCAGGAAAAAAGGTTCTCTTGATTTCATCAAAGTGGAGAAAAAGCAGTTCATTGTCGGATTGTGACAGTCACTTCTTGTTGGACAGGAAATGATGTCAAGTACCTTATCTTTACAATTTCCGGCTTCAAACTATGAATAAAGGATATTTGGTGTTATTTTTATGTTAGAAAATTAAAAAAAAGAAATGTTCTCAAGAAATGAGAGAAGGAAGGGGCCACAAAGAGAAGAAGTCTTCTCAGTGGGAATTTCTTTTTTTTTTACTTTATTAAAGGCACGACTTAATCAAAAGTGGATAAAATAAATGAGTAAAATTTTACATGACGGACAGAAGTTTAAATCTTGTGCACGTTTTTAGTAGACCCTATTTGGTTTAGTAGATAAAAGATGTAAAAACTAGTTGGAAGCTCTGAGTATATATTACGTTTCTGTGTTGTTTTGTTCTAGCCATTAAAAAAATATTAAAATGAACTGCACTTAATCTAAAATAATGTTTAAGAAAGACAGTATTTTAAGTCATATTCAATATATTGTCACTTAGAGAGCTGCTTATTTTAAAACTTGGAGGCACAAAAAAATAAAGTGTGCTTGAAAACCGGCTGATGTGGAGGTTCAGTCATGGATGACATTGACACCTTAATTTGCAGTAAAAAATCCAGGTAAAAATCAGGTTCTGTCCTTCCACTGAGATGATGGACAGAGAGACGCTAATGCTCCCAGAGAGTTTCAGGGCTACAATCAGGTGAGCACGTAACATTGATTGTGAGGCCGGAGGAAAGTGCTCAGAAGTGAGATCTCAGCATTCACCTCGCTTCACCGTCAGCAGAAAAAATATGACCTTGGGAGGAGAGAGAGCTCAGGTTTCATCCAGATGGAGGAGAAAGCAGTTTCCACTGGTACTTTTCAGTTCCGATCCACCACTATTGTCTGTTACGGCTCATTTTCTAAGCTACATGATAATAAATGGCTCTGCAGAGAAAGAATTGTAAAGGGGAAGTTGCTTTTTTTTTTTGCTTCTTTTTGGTTGCTTGTTGTTTATTCTGTCTTAATGGCGTTTTAATTTCCACCACGTGTCGGGCTAGATCATCAGCAGACACGACGCCAGCAGAGACATTACATTTGGGGTCACTCAGGTTTAACGATCTTTAACATTAACTGACTTTGTAGCAGAGATGACTGGAGTTGTTTTGACTTTACCTGAACCACGCCCATGCAGGAGTCCAGGAAGATGGTTCCTTTGGGCTCTTTGGAGATCTTCTCATCCTTGTAGAAGTTTAAATTATACGAGCCGTCACCGAGCTGCGTTAGATGGAAGTACCTCCTCTTGAATGACTGAAAAGAGAACAAGAAAACAACGTTCACTGGAAAAGAACAAGAAGGAATTCAGTAGCGATAACAGTAAAACGTAATATCATATCATGACCTGTGTGAGTGCTTGATCGTGATTGGAGGAGACCTGCAAACGAGGTCCAATGAAACACGAACGGTTCACAGTTTTACATTAATGAGTTTCATACCTGCAGCAGTGACAGCCACGTGGCTTTTTTTTTTTTTTTCTGATTCAGGAACAACATGAAAGCGGATGAAGAGTTTGGAATTTCAACTGCATGTGAAAATCTAGATTTTTTTTCCCCCATTCGAATACTAAAATGTTTATAGCAAGATAATACCCATCAGGAATCATAATCAGAAGTTAATCAACTACATAAAAACAAGTGTTCAGCTCCAGCTCACCTATAAATTACTAATAATTGACATCTTGGTAAGTATTAGCCTTCATGTATAGAAATATTATGATGGGGAACTAAGAAGTAATGGAAAACCAGACTTTTAATGATGAATTCAGGGAATGATGCTTCATGCAAAAAACAGAGAAGACGTTGATGGAAAACTAAGCGTAAACTGGACACTAATAGCATCTCAATAAACCTTTGAAAAAAACTGAAATCCAGAATTTCTTAACAGTGCACATGTTTCATCAATTATGAATTTACACGCTTTGTTCGCTATAATATAAGACAAAGAAAAGCAGCAAATACATTTTCTCAAGTATTTCATCATTGCTGTCTCACCCTCATGGTGACGCTGATGGCACTGTTCATGTTTCCTTTGAACAGCCAGCCATGTTTGGAAATCCCGCCTTTCTGGGAGCCTAAGGAGGCTGTATCCTGCAGAAGGTCAACAACAACAACTTAAAACACAATCCAGAGGAAAAAGCATACACGTCGGAGCCATAAAACATATTGTTTTTGATATAAAAAATTCACAAACGTGCCAGCTCATTAGACACATAAGTTCACATTTTTATGATGAAACAAGCTGCAAAACTAAAAAGGCATACGAATGCAAAACACATTTATAGACTCAAAAGCATTGCTTCAAAAGACTGGATTTGAAAAAAAAAAAAATCTACAAAGAATAATACCTCGTCACCAATTAGCAAAGCTGTCGAAGCTCTGCCTCGCTGTGACAAAAAGCCTCTGATCTTGTGAAGTGAGATGATGGACTGAGATGACGCAGAGCTTAACGCTGCACATTTATCTCCGTCCAAACAAGCAGGCAGAAGAACGTCAAACAAACTAAGACTGTTAAACGAAATAAATATCTCCATCTCCAGAGCAGCGCTTTGACACATAAACACCACTCATCTCACACCGCACTCCTAGCACTGGTAGTATGAGGTCATGCCTTTCACATATGACCAAACACCCTACCTATCTGCAAAAATAAACCAATTAGGAGAGTAATGATTGAAGAGGAGTCAGTGGGCCAGTCCTGCATGTATGAAATGTGCAGTTTGTAGTCAGGATTTCTCTACTTCAAAGGACTCTGAGGAGCTGTATTCCTGACAATTTTACACAATAAGAAAGCTGAATGGTCTTTCAAGATGTCATTTTCCTGGTTCAGCATCTCTTCTTCTTCTCTTCGTTGAATAAAAGCAAGAGTGGTTTTAAAACGTGCTGGCAGGGTTTCCAGCGCTTTCATTTCGGAGGATTGTGGATTGAGTTGAAAAGCAGCTGGAAAAGTTCAGAACGCGTTTGCTCGCATCTGTCTAGACAGTGTTCACCAGACCAATCCAGAGAAGTCACTGGGTTCAGTCTCTCTGAACCACAGTTTGACAAAAATAGAGAAAATAAATTAATGAACAGTTGCACCAGAGTGAGACAAAAGAGAGAGGGACCAGGTCGCCCAAACAACACTGCGCTGTTGTCCAAAGCAAACAGTCATGAAAATCTTTCTCTGATGTTGTTTTCTTTAAACTGCAAAAAACAAAACAAAACAAAACCCCTAAAAAACTGCACAAATAAAACCTGTTTAACAGCTGTGTGATTTGATCCACGATCCTTGATTTTCTGTCTTAGCAGTTGAAAGATTGACTGTGAAGTGAACTGGAGCAGACTGTGACCTGTGAAGACCTGAAATCCTGCTGCATTAGTTCTTTTTTTTTTTTTTCTAGTGTTGTTTTATAACAGATCTTGTTTTGTATTTCCACTCATATTCAAGCGTAATTCAATGACTGCAGGAGGCGCAGTTTAACACCTGAGAGGACGGCAGGTTGGAATCATCACGCTACATCTTCTGAAGCGGCGTGACCTTGTAGCATTTCAGATTACGTTGGTTTCGGCAACAGCTTAGCATTATCTGTGCTGTTTTGAACACTCCCAACAAATCTGAGTGTTTGTCAGGTGACTTATGAGGCTCCTGCTCCTCTACTCCTACAAGTCATTCCAAAGACAACAAATGCTGGTTTAATCTACACACCCACTCTGTCATACATGAATGAGCAGAGCCAACGTTTGAAAAGAGCCAAATGTTGCACTTGACCTTTTATATCTCAATGTGCAAAAGAATGAAAAAAAGGGGGGGGGAAACGTCTTTGAAGTTGTGGTAAACCAGAAAATGTTTAATTAGACTTAATTATTTCCATTAAATTTAAAATAGCATTTTATCTCTAACAGCAGGAGCAAGAACAGGAAAGGCAAATGTGACAAGAGATGTTCATGTTTTGAGGTTGGTGTGATTTTAAGTGATAACACAATTATAAAACCTAAAAATATGAGAAAGGTACAAACCCCAAATGTTTAGTCTTATTTTCATTCCAGTAACTGGAACAAAAAAAAAAAAAAGCTTGGAAGAGAAAAGCTGTTCTGAAGGTGAAATCTGTTTCTGTTCTTCCTTCATATTGGATTTAATCTGTTTAACTGTAGGGAACCACCTTCGTTGGATTTTTCTTTATTTCAGAGGCCACAAAAGATGGTTTAAGAAATGTTCTGAGATCTCAGACTCAAGCTGAAGGGAGTCAGGCTGATGGAGGTCTGGTCAGAGCCAGGGAACCAAATAGGTTTTTTAATTGGTTCATTTATGGAGGATGGGCAGCAGTTTTCTTTGAATGAATGAAGCAAGGGATTACAGGAACCCTCCTTGGATCCGCATCGTGCCTGTCACATCTCACGGACTTTAACGCAGCTTCACCCAAATCATCCTTCATGTGAAGCAGAAGCAGATGGAGAAACTGAACTGGAAAAAGGCTACAGGTCCAGATGGTGGTCCTGAAAGGCTACATCAATCATCCATGTGGCATTTTAAAGCGACTCAGTTAATTCTTCAGCCTTGTTCAGATACCCTGACACCATCTGGTACTGACCTGACAAGATTCAGCCTTCACCTCTACATGAGAAGCTCCAGAGAACACAAGCAGATACCTCCACAGACTCTTACATGACTCCCTGGCAGACCGCAGTTTTGTGTGATTTAATACTTTTGTTGGGTGTCTTTACTGGAAGCTGAGAGTAGGGAACTGGTGGATCAGGTTGTGCAATGGTGTAGGAACAATCACCTCATCTTTTTTTTCTTCATATTGGGAGAAGAATTGGAAATGGTAGATGATCAAAGATGCCTGCGAGTTCACACAGACAACAGACTCGGCTCCTCTTAACTTGGAGGTTGTGATATCCACAATCCAACCAAAAAAATGTAATATGATTTTCAAGTTCTGCGATGGACTGGCGACCTGTCCAGGGTGGCCCCCGGCCTTTCGCCCAATGTGAGCTGGGATAGGCTCCAGCAGACCCCCGTGACCCTGAACAGGAAATAGCGGGTATAGAAGATGGATGGATGGATGGATTTTCAAGTTTGCCTTAAAGACTGAAGTTTTACACATTTATTTAATTCACATTAAATCTTTGATGAAGAGGTAAACTCACCTCATCCTTATCAACATCTTCATCCACTTCAAACACATGGACAGCCAGTTTATCAGGCCGGGATACTTTACTGTAAAAATAAGGCAATAATGAGTATTATAGTCGATACTGAGATATCTTTTTTAAATTTTACACGGCATCATGTGATTTCCCCGCATGCTTTTGACTTTCATTTTCATTGTCATTTTGCTGACTTCAAAAGAAAGGCAGGAATTAAAAAGTGGAAAATGTAAATTCCGGTAGCGTTGAGAAGCAGCCCTTACAGTAACTGCTCAATGGCACACGCTAAGGTGTTTACTGCCAACTGGAAAAGGAACAAATACCAAAGTCAAGCGAGAGAGAGAGAGAAAAAAAATCCCTTTAAGTGTCATGCTGCATTGTTTTTAACTTCCTCAGTTTCGGTAAAGTGACGAAAAGTTTGGAAGTAGTTTTATGTTGAAGGACATTGCCGGCTCATAGTCTAACACACCAGAAGTAAAATAGATCTTCTTCAGGGAACAGGATAAGGCTGATGACACAATCTCTGGGTAATCAGGGTGATTTCCCCACTAGCTGCATTTGGAAAATTATGCAGTGCACTCTAAAAAGGAAACACACTTTTGCACGGGAAATGAGACTCATCTATGTCCTGTGTTTCCTCGTAATTAATTCATGGCGGCGCTTCATTAGAATGAAAGAAAACTGGTGACAGCTCGCCAATGTGACATAAAAACATCAAAAGCCTGTATCTGCATATGCACTTCAACTTATGATCTCTGATACATATATGTATACATATATATGTATGTATTACACAGTGCCCGTTTTTACTTGCCCATTGTACCAACAGTCTGACTCACTACAGATTTCACCTCACTATCTGAAGATTTCAACTTCAAACTTACTTTGGAAGCTGTCGAAAATCACCAGAATAGTCCTCATACTTGTAGTTGACGACGTGCCAATTAGACTTGTAGGTCTTAATGCACTGAAAAGACAACAGAAATGAATTGTGCCAAAATGAGTAAAATACATAAATAAATAAATAGTAGTATCAGTTAGATTAAACCGTAATTCAATTTTAAATCATTTCCTCAAGCCAAAATTGTTTGTTGATGTTAAGTATAGAGAAAAAAAGTTTAGCAGTTATGGTAAATGTGCATATTATAATACAAATGTCCCATCTTTAGAATTCTGACTTTTTCTCTCAGAATTCTATTTTTCTTTTCTTCAGTGGCCCAAATACTCTTCCATACATCTTGAGGTTGACACATTACTAAACACATGTAACACATTACCGAATCATTCCTGTAACTTAAACTGAAAATCAATCAGTCATTCACATCCACTTTACAACGTATCTAGACAACGAGCAGATCTTTTTCTTGGTGTCATCTGATCTTCAGAGTCCTAAAACCATCACATATCAGCATTAGAAAAAGGTTTTACAAGAAGTTTGAGTGAAATTCTTTTTATTTCAATATAAAAAAGAAAATGCACAAGAAAACAAAATCTCAATACAATAGATTCAAGAAAAATTGAGAAAGAAAGAGTTTGTAGTGACTACAGCCCTCAGAAAGGGAGTCGATCACTATCATCCTTTACTTAGAAAGGAGACATCTGTTCATTGTTAGTCAGTGATAGGAGCAGCTCACTGGTATCACTTCCACAGAAAAGTGCCATTTACATAACTTCTCTTCCAGGGAGACGAAATGGAACCTCAGCGGGAGATGGATCGGAAAGAGAGAGCATCATGATCACACCATCTGAGCCGGTGATGTCACATGACACTCACGCTGTGTTTTAGCGTCTTTATGACTTCAGAGAGCGCTCTCTAATCGCTGACCTGTAACCTGGAGGGTGAACTGTCGGCGAGCAGCTGCTGTCTGGCTTTCAAACAGAGTAATAGCAGTGTGTCTGTGCTCTGTGGTTATAATTCATAACTGTAATCAGCAGCAACTGGAAATGTTTTACACATGCAACATTGTTCCACTGTCTACAATCAAAGAGTTGGTTTATTAAAAAAAAAAACGCCTGATAATAAGTAAAAACAAAAGCTTAACTATGGAACAGGAGACATGTTCCAAGATCCAACACATACAGGCAGATGAAAAAACAAGTTTCAGTTATGTCAATTCCTTCTGGAAAATAAACAAGATTAATTGCACTGATGACTCCATTAATACACAAATATATTAATTCCTGATATGCAATTATGCTAGCTGAGAAATCGAGACTTATCTCTAGTAAATTTGAATTTACTCAGCAGGTCATTCTAACTAGTCTCTACTGGAGCTTATTAAAAATGCCCAAAAGTCTTGAAGAGCCAGTCAGATCAGTCTGTCCTTCTGGAGCGTCTCATAACATGGCTTAAAATGATGTTGACAGAGCAGGGATGTTGTAGTCAGGATTGTAAACCGCAGTCGTTTGAATCCGCTTTAAAGACTTGGACTTCTGTGACAGTCTCTTAGGGACTGTGGTGGACGATGACCATCTCATTTACAAAGAGTAATAGGCATCTGGTAAACTTACTCTAATGATAAAGGAAGCTATTCAAGAAGTAATCTCAGATTATGTATCTGTCTTATGTTAGCTAGCTACAGCTAATGTTAGCAAGAATGAGGGGTTCAATTTCTCAAAGATATTGGTTGAGTGTCTGGGCACACTGTTTTTTTTCTCAAATTCTGCTGGCAAAAGTGGCAACAATCTTTGGATTCAATTTTAATTATAGTAGCGTCTCCCCACATCACCCTCCTGTTGACTAGTTTGTGTCGCTTTGAACAGATCACCTTGTTTTTTGCTCTGACTGGTTGAACTGCTAGCAAACAACATGGAGAAGCAGTTTGAGAAGCAAGAGTTGTATCCACCTCCCAGATGAGGAATCCCTATGACCCTACATCTGTCTAGAAGTGGCTCTGATCTATGAGGCTACAATGATGCATAAATTAATGTTAATTTAAGGTCATACATTCAATGAATCTGACTCGGGCGCTATAGTTCACTGCTGTCTCTCGTTATTGTGAAAATAGGAGCTCTTCTGTTCACTTGCTTTTTTGTTTCCCAGTGTTTCAATTAATGAAATCTATTTCACAGGTTTGACTTGTTGGCTCGAGCACACCTGACACACACACGGAAAGATTTAATGACTGAACCTTGTTGGTGTCAATGAACCCACCGAATCCTGTCGAAGGTGGGATTATTGCTTAAAAATAAGCTCTATTCATGTTTTGGCTGCAAACTTCTCGTTGATTCAGGGCCCTGTTGTTAATACTAACAGGATTACAGGATTGATTAGCACAAGATGTTGCCGCGGCTTTTAGAGTCCACCTACCTCTTGGACAAACAGACTCTGGGCCTCCTCCTCTGCATTTTCAGGCACTGTGGGGAACAGAGTTCTCCCTTGGCGCCTCAAAGTTGAAATCTGTGAAATAAAACAAGAGAAAAAATAAACATCCAAGGGGGATTAAAGCTGACTAAAAAAACTTATTTATTGTAGCAATACTGAAACTGAAACAAAATGTGGACCAGCAAGGGATCCTGTATTCCAGTATGGTGTATGTGTTGTCAGCTGGACACAGTGGCTCTGGGTGTTTGTTTAAACATTATTCTACATTTGAGATTGGAACAACGTGTCTGGAGGGCTCAAAACACACCGACAGCAACCAACCCAGGAAGACTGAATATAGAGCTCACTCCACGACCCCCAGAGGCTTCTTCTTATGACAAACAGTTGCAGTATGTCGCTGAACAACAAGTTCGCAGCTCAAATCAAGACTCTTCCTCATGGAAAGGCCTCAATTATTATTTTTATTAACTATTCTTTTTTTATGTCTGCAGTATTTACTTAAACAACTAGCGCCAACATCCCGAAAATAATGCTAAATGGCTGGCTACTACAATCCCATTTGAAAAAAAAAACATATTAGTGATGATATGATTATTGATGAAGTAAGAAAAAAAAATCCCAGCTATTCATATCTCTTCTTAGACTTTTATATCATTGCATTATTGTTAATATGCATTCATCTCTGCATTTGTCCTACTGGTCATACTGTAATTAGGATTCGCTTAATGGCATGCATGTTGATTACATTGTCTATATTATGATTACATAATATATGTCTATATTATTGCTAACTTCAATGGATGTTTTTTTTTTTCACATCTTCCTGAATTCAGAAAAAGAAAGTGACAACCATGTGAAAACTGGAGACAAATTTAACCTGGACAACCCTCAAACGCCTTGAGCAAAAATGAAAGATAAATGCAACTATTGAGTGTGCGGTTCAGCTGACTTTATAAAAAGGAAACAAGCGAGTTCTGGCGCCATTTGCATCAAATGCTCGTCGGCTGCATGTGTTTTGTGGGAGGGATGTAGGAAAAAAGTGACTTTTAATATATCCAGAAATCATTGAATCTAGAGGGATAAAAATCAACTGTAAATGCAATACTCAGTTATGTGCTCACTAAGGAAGTACAGCTGAATGATAAAATAATTTTTTGTTAGCCTTTTAGCACTTTAAAACAGGATTGCTTGTGAAAATTATGATCTCTAAAACAGATTTTCAATACATTAGAATGATATTATACTCTGTGATCTTGTCTATTTAAAATTCCAACAAGTCAATTAATGTCACTTTTATCTCCTTCTGCTTTAGCAGTGTTCACACAGTTTGACAAATGAGGAGAGAAGAAAAAAACCAGTGTACTTATGACTTAAATCAATGCATTTTTCTTGATATCTAGAAATTCAAACCACTGTGTTTTCCTTTTCCACCCCCTTACAC
>JBAMYA010043982.1:0-12859 GCA_037176975.1 Arrhamphus sclerolepis | reverse complement strand
AAACAATGTTAATTTTAACATCGTGAGTGTACAGATAGTTTATAAAAAAGTACTGTTTATACAGTTCTCTTGGTTACCACCACCTTGTTTTAAGTCTGTACAAGTCGACTGCCAAATGTGACGCAAACTGCTGTCAATAGATTACACCCCTTACCATCTAATTACAGGTCTAGGGTTGTTTTAACTCCAAAATGTTCCTTTAATAAGCTAGAAAGGAATTTGGTGGAGACATGAACTTTTAAGAAAGTGGTCCAGTCACACATGTGGAGGTGTAAGGGCTCCACTCAATTTCTTGAAATTTCCCTTGTAGTTTTTGCTTAATCTTCTCAGAATAATGCTTAATACTTACCATTTTTTAATCATTGAATATAACAAGTGTGAATCCAACGTATGTAAAAGCTATCTGCACTTCTGTTAAAAGAGGAAATTAAATGTTTCCATAACTGGTTAGTCACAAGAGTTCCACTGTTAGAAATGTGATGATTTCATTTCAGGATTTGAGAAAATTTTATAATTTTTTAGCCCCCAAAAAATTATTTTTTAAGTTAAGAACATTGTAACGTTAACAGAGAAACAAATCTATTGTTAAATGCAGTGTCGATATCAGTACAAGTATCAGTTAAAAGGCCACATGGTGACAATTATAGTTTACGTGGAGCACTTAAAGGCATCACCATGCTGGTTAGCCTTCTGCCTACCTGGAAATCAAGTAGCCTGCAGGGAACCAGGATCATTTGCATGGAAATGTTGATTTAGAATATTTTACCACTCTGAATGGGCTTGTGGTGGAAAAGAAGCTGAAGCCGCTTTACATGACGGCCCTTTGTTCTGAACATCCACTTTTACAGAGGTGAAATCGCCCTGACAAGCGAAGAGAAATGTATTCATATAAGTATAATAGAAACTCTGAATAACAGAATTCAAGAGTACAGCTGGCCTACCAAGCTTGTCATAATTCATGGGAAATATCCCAAAAATGTAGCACCCTGCCAGCGCTGATGATTAACACTGGCAGGGTTATGAACAAGGATGGTTTCATCTACATTTTTTATAATTTCTTTTTCTCTCTCTCTCTCTCAGAACGGTATGTGGGAGTGGAAGTGGGAGAGTCTTGAGTGAATATGGAGAAGAAGGAAAAGTCTTGTGCCTAGCAACTGCCACATAGAGGAATTCACTGTCGAGCTTTATCTGACTTGCTTACATTGTTTGTTGCTCAGCGTTATGGTGAGACATTGAGCAACGACTACAGAAACGATAAGAAGAGGTTGTGTTTTACATCTTGCCTCCCAATCCCCCCCCCCTCCCTCCCCTTATCCACTCTGCCACCGGCCTGTCTGGGAACACAGCTCTCGAGCCAGAAGGTTTTACCTACTTCTGTTGCTGTTGTGTTTACCTTTGAGCACCAGTCGAGTCTCCACAATAGATGATTAGAATACAGTGTGATTGATTGGACATGGTCCTTTTCTCTCAAACACCCTCATGCATTGTTGTTCTTACACCTGTGATGCTGACACTGCAAGTAAAGACGTGGGCCTCTGACATTCATTGCCGTGTCCCAGGCCCCTCCTTATCCACCACAGCCCTCACCCTCCCCTTGTGCCTTCTCAGGGCTCCAGTTTCACAAAGCCCCCTAAAACCACAGAAGAACGCTGTCGCTCTCTCTGGGTTTTTGAACCCCAACCACATTCAGGAAAGACTGCGGTTGGCTTTTTTTGTTCCCTCTAGGTTCTTGCACCTCATCCTAAAGTTGTGATCAGGACTGCAACAGTGTCATCTACCCAATTCTGGCTGCAACCCAGCCAACATTTATATGTGAGGCCCATCAGAGATATAAATGGGCTGAAATATGGGGCCCCATATGGGATTGTTCATGGGTTCCATGTGAATTGCTTGCAGTAATTATGCTCAGGTATATGGATGATGAATGGGTATAGGTCTGAAATTTGTGATTTTTGGGTCCCGCTTGGGCAGACCACAGAAGTGAACTCATCCATCCATCCATCCATTAAGTTCCACTTACTCAAGTTTGGGTCGTGGGGGCAACAGCCAAAGAAAAGAGGCCCAGACCTCCTTCTCCGCAGACACCTCCTCCAGCTCTTCTAGGGTAATACCGAGGCATTCCCAAGCCAGATGAGAGATGTAATCTCTCCAGCATGTCCTGGATCTGCCCATGTTCAGACCTTGCATGCAGTTGGACATGCCTGACACACCTCCCCTGGTATGATGAAACCACCTCACCTGCATCCTCTTCATGTGGCTGAGCAGCGATTCCACTCCTGTCCCTCCCGAGAGGTGGACTTTCTCACCCTATACCGTGGTGAGACTCCAACCACCCTGAAGGCCAATTTATGCTTCTGCGTCAAAGCTATGCCATACCTATAATTTAGGTGTGAACCCTACGACGTATACGGCATAGCCTAATGGCCATCTCTCTCCAAATGTAACTACGCATTGCAGGATTCAGATCACAAGAAACATGACTAGATTTGCTCTTCTTCATTTTCAAATTTTTCGCCACTGGTTCTTCTTTGTCGTGTTCAAGTCGGTTAGACTGATAATGTCTGCAAAAATAACTGGTGTTCAATATTTATCAGCTCCAACCCTCACAAAATTTGCTTTATTTCCTCCGTTACCATGTTTGAGCTACATATAAGAAGTAAACAAAAGGAAACTTGACACAAAGAGCTAAAAATAACACACACACTGCCACCTAGTGGTTGGTGGTGGAATTACAGACAGAGTAAACATGTAAGACATGTAGGGGCCTCTTCACTCAAGGAGCCTATGTGCATAGCTGCTATCCAGAAGCATAAATCACGCTTAAGGAGGAAACATTTGAACCACTTGTGTTCGTAATCTCAACTTTTTGGTCACTAACCACAGTTTGTGAAAACAGGTGAGGATCAGAACATAAACAGATCTATAAACAGAGAGCCTCACGTTTTACCTCAGCTCTCTCTTCACCGCAACATGTCAGTACAGAGGCTGTTTCCCTGCAGATGCGGCACTTATCTACCTCTGGATCTCCCGTTACATTCTTCCCACACTCATGGACAAGACCTTGAGATAACTGTTGTCCTCCACTTGGGGCAACATCTGATTTTCCAACCTTTTCCAACTGATAACCATGGCCTCAACCTTCAAGGTGCTGATTCTCATCCCCACCACTTCACCTTCAACCGTTAAAGTGCAAGTTCATGATCACAACTTGCTGGAGCAAAAAGGACTGCATCATCTGCAAAGAGCACATATGTAATCCTGAGGCTACCATACTGGATCCCCTCAGCTGCATGAAGAAATTCTGTCCCTGAAAGTTATGAACAGAATTGGTTCTGTTGATAAGTGAACTGAAGTGGGCAGTTCACATGTAAATGGTCCATTTATATCTCATATGGGCATCTAATACAATTATTGGCTGTGAGGTTCATAGTAGCTGTAAGAAGAGTAAGAAAAACTGGAAGAAGAAGAAAACGAGTGGTACAACACTACACACTGATGTAAAGTGAGAACTTATGTGGACTAGAGTGTGTGGTTCATGGGTGGAAGGCTATATTGAGGTAATCTATGTGTCTTGCTGGGGGTGGGGATGTCAGGAGAGTTGCCAAGCACAGGTGTAAAGCAACTAGAGCAGCAGTGGTGGATAGGAAAACAGCGAGGCCATTGTATCCACACACACACAGAACAAGTGTGCTTCAGGCCAGCATATGTGGGCAGGACATGGGCTCATCTGTTAGTCTGATTAGCTTTATTAGTCCAGCTCTCCCATCCACTGCAAAAAAAACTCTAACGCCCCCGTCATTTCCAGCACCAACACCGGATCCTTTTGATCCAGTTTTGTTCAGGACGTGGCATGAGAAAGCAGCTCAGTGTGCCTTGCCTGAGATTTACTGCTACCTGATAAGGGAGATGGTGTGGGTGGAATTAAGAAGCAGGGTCAAGGTACACCAGGCTGTTTTCACAGATGAATTGCAAATCACCTGGAAGGTCCTTTCAGCACGGACTGTTCACTGTTTAACTAAATAAATAAATAAAGGTGATTCTGAATTTACACTTTAAGAATCTTGCAGTCTCTCAGCGATAATTACTGCAGTCACTGCAGATGCAAAGCACACTGCAGCAACAAGATATCCATCTGCACGTTGTATATACTGAACTTGCAGATTTGCATATGTGGTAATGAGCAAACGTTGGTGGTAATTTGGCGCTGGTGTGTGTGTGTGTTGAGGTGAGAAGCTGGGAAGCTTGGGGGCATGTGGGAAGCTTCGTGTTGAGTTGTAATGTAAACCATCCCCATGTGGTTGGCTTCAGTGTGGCCATTTTTATTTCAAACAGCCCAAGAGGCCAGCGCTGAGGGGGAACATTTAGAGGCAGCTGATGGTCACCATAATCCCCTGTTTTGTTGTTCTTTTCAGAGTTGTATATGTTTTGTCAGTAACTTTAATACACAACGTATTTCATGTTGTTTATGCGACAATCAACTTGGTAGTCTAATGGTAATTAATACTGGTAAACCGTCACCTTCTGGAAGGGGCAGTCTGCTCTGTTTTAGATTTATGTTATGTTGGTGGTCCACCGAGGGACTGCTTCAAAAACAAACAGCTAAAATCGAAGCAGTAGAGGCCTAGGTTTCCTGACCCTGGTCTACGTTGTGGGCCAAGTTCCAAAACACACTGCACCATCCAGTCCCACAACGCAGCCAGCAGCATCTTCTTCACATGGGAGTTGAAATATCCATCCACTATCTATCCCTCTTCCAACTCAGGGTTGCAAGGGTGGAGGGGTTTTTTTCCTTGTCTGATACAAACAAGTGGTCTGGTTGCTCTGGGTTTTATTTTGGTTCTCAGGGGGCAGTAGCGACTGATAAAGAAGAAACTGCTTCTTGAGGCATAAAACATCAAAAACAATTATTTTTTTGCCTGCCAGCAACCCATGTGATAAAGTTAGCAGCATCGTCCGCAGGATGAACCCTCTCAGGAGATAAACTGTAAGAAAACTGAAGCCAACAGTTCAGTATCAGAGGTGACAGGGACACTCCTTCACGGTAATATATCATTAACAACACCATCTAAGCGCTGCAGCCTCTCCTCCTTTACCCTACTCTGCTGTCTCTTTATGCTTGTATGATCTGAAAACCATCTTGAGATACCATTGGAGTCTGAAATATATTACTGCAGCCATAAAATGCTGAGACACATAATACTGCATTCGAAAGACTCCTGCTATGCCTGACAGCACTTGAAGTTTCTCAATGACTTTTGCTGGTGAACTCACGTTCCCCTGTGTCAATGGCGGAAAGCAATGGTTCAAACGTCCTCCTTTTTGCTCCTGCCCCCCCCAATTACATTTTAGGGCATTATTGTGGCTTTGGAAAACTCCAGCAGATTCTCTTGCATGTAAACAAATTTTCCATTGGTTTGGTTACTCGTCATAATAAATTGAACAAAAAAGAGCCAGAATCACCAGTAGAAATCCTTTAAGCAGCATAACATCCACATCACAGAAGGAAAATGCTTTTTAAATTACTGTCCAAATAGAGGAGAGTAAAAAAAAAAAAAAAAAAAAAGCTCTGTGGAAAATCTCGAGAAGAAAGGCAAAATATGACTGGAAGTGGTGTAAAAGGGGCCAGTGGTGTATTAAAACGTATTAAAACCAGTAGATGTAAATTAAAGTTTTGTATTGTCTATAGATATTCTTAAGGTTAATGCAAAGGGTTAGGCCCATGTAGCCTGTATGAAATATGATTTTGGACCACAGACGTTTTCTGAAATTAGAATACATTTATTTATTCCAGTGCTCCATAGATAATGTTTGCAATTTAATCTTGCAGCAGATGTTGTAACACTTTCAAGAAGTGTCTTTATGTATGTAATCAGCTGATATGGTTCAAATGAAACAATTTCAGTAGTATTGGAGCATCATTATCAAACTTTCCTTTTCTATCATGTTTGTGTTTCTATGATGCTCATTTAAATATCTGCAACTGAAATTTATAGTAAAAGAGTAAATGATTATATCAATTGATCAATAATTCATCTGAGGATGTTTAACTTCAGCATAGGATTGATAAGAGCATATTTGACCCAAGGCCTCCCTGTTCCCATCTTATTAAAACTTCCTCAGTTACTGTAACACTTTCCTTATTTAGATTACATAACCGTTGAATTCAGTCATGACAAAAACTAACAACTACTCCGTGTAACATCCTCATCCTCCACTGACAGTCTTTGGAAAGTGCTGGGGGTTGCTGGGATGGGCGGGACAGAGATGTTACACGGTACCATTCATTCAAGTCCTTATCACAACATTATCTCAGCATTCCGATGCCCTGAGCTGGAACGTGCTCATATTCTCAGACGACGCCTCCAGTGTTTTTTATTGGGGACGTGGGTCAAACTGGAGCGGCAGATGTTCCCATTTGTTCACCCGAGTAGAATGACCTGCTCCTCCAGGCACCTCCTTCCTCTCCTCCTTCCTCTCTTCCTCTCATATCGAGTGACTGCCAACCTAAAGGGCCACTGTGGACGTTCAAGGAAGCGCAAAGTGAACAGAAAAAGAAGACGGTGTTTGGAAGGTGCATTCCTGGCAGGGGGGTGGGTGGTACATCCTTTAGCCCCGGACAAGGGGCCCCCGGGCTGCTGAGAGCCTCCATTGAGAGCCACCTGTTGATTCAGTTCCAGATGACCCGACTGGGCTCGCTGATATCTGATGAGATGGAGAGTGAGTGGAAACCTGGAAGTGGAGAATTCATTGATGCATATGTTAATAACCAAGTCTCTCTTTTTTTTTGTAATGAAAAATAAATGAATACAGTTTAACAATCATGGCAAATTAACATATGAATGGCAACACAGAAATGTAGAAGAATAGGAGAAAAATATTGGCCAAAAGTATGTGAACCTTTGCTGGCAGTATGTGAAGCGACTTCTCTCGTCCTGAAACTAAATGTTTCCAGTCACTAATAATCAGTTTTCCACATTCCTGCAGACGAGAGAAGAACATAAAACGTCCACATGGAAAGACCCCAAACCTCCTAACTGTGAGGCAACCCTGCTAACCACACCGCCATCAAGCTGCAGGCACAACTGTATATTACTGTAAGTGCATATGTTGCTGTTTCTGAAACAAGAGCTGAGTGTTCAAGTTTTTGAGCATAAAGAAATAAAAATACATGAAGTGAAGGTGCCACGGACAGACGACCGTATGGGACCAGATCTTTAGCAGCATTTCTAACGTTTTCAAGGTCAGAGCTTTTTCTGGTCAGTTGATCCAGTGATGCGGAGCAGCAATCCAAGTACTTCTGCTCGGTCAACCTATGAAGGTATAAAAGTTCATCACGCTGGAAACTATGGAGTCCCGGACATGTCACTGAAAAACTCAATTGTGGCATCAAATTAGTATTCCATGACCTCAGATTTGTATTTTGTGGCCACAGATGTGTAATTCATGGCTTTCAATTTATATTTCTTGCCTTCATTTTAATATTTTGTGTCCTCAAATAAAAATATCACGGCTTCAATTTAGTATTTCATGCCTCAAATTATTATAATTCATGGTCATAAATTAATATATTGTGGCCAAGAAATACACGAGTCAGAGTCCAACAGCAAGTATAAGCTAAAACCAGATAGGAGTAGTTTGATTTAGATTTATTTTAGGCTGGAAATGAGCTATAGATGCCTGGCAGAGCAAAGAGTTTCTGAGAGGGGATTAAACAGAATGATGAGTCAGGATGCTTTTCTGGCTTGATATACTAATTTGTGGCCATGAAATGATAATTTGTGGCCACAAAATACTCATTTGAGATCAAGAAATACTAATTTGAGGGAGTTTTTTTTTTTTCAGATCTCATAACAGAGGAACGGCCCCTTTTGGGCAATAAAAACACCAGTAAAATCATAAAAGCAATGTTGGCATTCTGTTCCACTTACAGATGACGATGAGACGAGTTACAAGCTGAGGTTTTTGATGTTCTTTATTCCTTTATTTTTTTATACTAGTGTGAGATTGCAGTTCTTTAAAGTCGATTGAAATCATGTTTATCTATGTGGAACATTATAGTTCAGGTTAATAATTAATGAAAAAGTTGATCACAAGAAACAGCACAGATGTGAAATAGATCAAGGAAATACAAAGAAATCATTAGATTCTGCAATCATAAAATCAGTACGTGTGCATGTAAGGTGCATTATCACGGTTTATGGTTTAATCCCTTGTGATGTAAGACAGTCACATGACCTCCTAAACCTCATTAAACCATCTGGCACTTGTATTTTATTATACAGCTGATCATTAGTCCCTTGCAGGGTGCAGTCTCTAATTTAAAGACCAACAAAAAAATATGTATCTATAGCATTATGCAATATCAGACCTGATTTTTTTCCTGCTGATGGAAGACTCACATATCAGTTATTGCCTTCAGGAGCAGGAGCGGTGATATTTCCAGGTCCAGCACCTGGAAACAGGTGCGTATCTGTTAACTGAGGTGCGGCAACGTTCGCCGGCTTCCGTACGACTTTTAAATTCTCTGCATAGTTGCGATCAGAAAGTCTGCTGCTTAAGTTATCTGTCAAATGTTCCGTGAATTCTCCCAGAACATGGCTTTGGTGTCTTCTCATGTAAAATAAAAAAATAAAAAAAACAATAATTCTAAACTAATTATTACATTATTGCATCATATTAGCATATTTTCAAATACTTTAATCACAACAACATTTACAGACGATTGTTAAAAGAGGAGGAGGTTTGACACAATGGTAAACATCAACTTTTTGAATCAAAATGGGTTAATATTTTCCATAAAATGGTAAAAATGTTTCATTTTAAACATCTGACATGTTCTTAACATTCTACTGGGAATAAAATAAGAGTTTTTGCAAATCAGTGCAATCTGTTCTGATTCACGCTTTACAGCGCGTACTAACTTTTTTGGAACTTGACTTGTACAAAAGTGTCAGCACTGGAATCAGAATCAGATCAGAAAAGTTTTATTACACTAAAGAACATTTTCCAGAGTTTGGAATTTATCTTCGTGTTTGGTGCAAAACACGGAGCCAGCAAAAAGCATCAAAGAGTCCAAAACTGTAAAACTGAAATAAATACACAATTGAATAAAAGATTTTTTTTTTTTTTAAAGGAGGGGGGGTGAACTAAGAAGAACCAACACACAAGAAATAAAAGTTTCAAAACAAGACAGGAAGTAAAGTGAACCAACTAAGAGAAAAAAGCAAGAGATAAGGCCGAGATGAAAGTAAAGTAGAACAAAGAACAAAGGCTTAATAAGAGGCCCGTTTAGAAGATGATCACTGAAACCACAATAACAAAACACATAACAGAGGTTATAAAGTGAAGAACACAAGAAAACCCCAAACCAAACAAAACCCTGGATTATGACACTTAATTGATGAGAACGTTTGACTGGCAGGAGAACGCCGCTCCACTTCCAAGCCGTCTTTTCAATTTACTGCATATTAATTTATCTCGCACGACACTTCATGCCACATTTCCTCTTTCACACACACAGTTGTAAGAATGCTGCTTCCTGGCCACACATCCATCTTCGCTTTAATTGCCATGTTTCAGCTCTTCCTGAAGGATATCTCTGTGTTCTAGCTTCAAATGGAGAGCTCCTCCAGCTTGTTCTCAAAACCCGCTCCAAGTTTCCCCAGATCCCTTTCCTCGCTGACATACCGCAAAGGAAACAAAGCGCTGTGACATTCCTTTGGTTAAGGATGAAGCTGTAACCCGTCTGATACACTGAAAGCTTTGTTTTGAGCCCCCGTTTATTCACCAGTATAAATACGCCAGTCCACCTTGTGCTGCATTACGTGTACTCCCAGCGACTGCCCCGCAGACCCCAGCGTGCTGCCAGTTTCTGTGAGCTCGCTCGCTCTCAGCTTGAATCTGTCTGAATCTGAAACTGCTCATCTCAGTGTGGGTTAAGTACGAACCTTAAAAGGTGCCCTCAGACGTTAAAGCTGCGGTAGGTAAGTTTAAAGATCAACAGTAAGATAAACATTTCTAGTTTCCGCTCCCCTCCTCCCTGCCAGTGGCAATTAGTAACAGGTGAGTGGCAACACAGTGCACGGCTTTCATTCGTGACTATTGATCACAGTTGGTCACATGCCTGAGCTGCACAGTCTATCCACAAAGCAAACAGAGAACTGTCAACTCTGCCAAGATTCTGACACATTAAACTATTTATTTACGCTCAGGCAACCTGGGAGTTCCTTCTGCTGATCTCAAGTGAAATGACAACTTGTAAAACCTGGCCACAAGAACCCGCGGAGCCTCGGCCTGCTCTCGCTATTTCAACAGTTGTGCAGTCAAAACAACTGAAACTGAAGCCGGTATTTCAGTTTGTCTCCACTGTAGCAAAACCCCTCTGAAAACCGAGAAACTATTATTTCATTGTTTTGGATTAATTCATCTTCATTATCTCAAGGTTTTTATATGTCATCACTTCTTGATCCTGGACACATGTGAAAATCTCTCCAGCTATGCCCTGAACAGGAAGTGCTGTCAGTGCGGCAGCACCTGTCCTGGTGGAGGGATCCCGCCTCCCCACACTGGCTTTTTGGTTTGCTGATGAATGCATGTGTGGTATGTGTAAGAGTTGTTATGCCATTGATAGTGTTGGGACAGCTGTGTGTGTGTGTGTGTGTGTGTGTGTGTGTGTGTGTGTGTGTGTGTGTGTGTGTGTGAAACATGTGTGTGAGAGTGTAAGTGTTTCTTGGCACCCGGTCAACTATAACATAGACTGGATGTGCATTTCATTGTATTTCAGAAGCTTATTTTAGAAGTTAATTTCTTTATGTCTGAGAAATTGTTTAAAAAAAAGAATGATTAATGAAAGTGAAGACACTTGTTATGAAACTGAAGTTAATAAAAATATGTCAAGGTGAGCCATCAACCTATGCACAGCGAAAGTTACCATTTACTTTGAAAAGAAGATTTAAATGGACATCAGACATTTTTGGCTTTTCTGTTGTAAATCCGCATTAGTGCCACACCCATCAAACTTCCAAACAGTTTGTGATTACTTTAAAAGAATAAAGAAAAAAAACATGATCATGTTATCCTCTTTTTTTCCCTGATTGGTCAAATGTTTGCTTTTACAGCTCCTGTTGCCCACCAGGAACAGAACACAGAGCAAATGAAACTGTGTTAAGAAAAACGTATTGGCTACGTTTCAACGTTTGCACACCTATTTCCACCAGAGGCGATTAGCTAAATTAGCTAACTTATAGTCAGGGGACTTGTTTGTCCGTTCCAGTCAGCTTTGAGGCTAGCTCGTTCCACCCATTTCTGGGTTAACCAGGGTTGGGAGGGGTCAGCTACGGCCAAAGAGTATCAAAATTTGGACTTCAATCTGACTCTTCATCAGTGGCGATTTCCCTCAGACTGCAAGGGAAGCTCAGCTTCCACGAAAATGCCAAAAATTAAATGGCTAAATATGTACAGTTGTGTTAACATTTCATTGACTACAAATGCGTTCGAACACGTTCATCTGGAAGACGAGCTACTTATCACAAATCGACTGATTTTGTTACATTGTCATGCATTCCCGTAGCGTCAGTGCCCTAGATTATAGTATTTTCTTGATTCAGTTTAATGTAATTTCATTTCCTTGTTTGGGTTGAATATCGTTTTGTCAGTTTGTTCATAGACCCTTTTCTTGAAAATGAACGGCGGGCAGAATTTAAGTATAAATAAATTGGCAAATTTTCTGAAGTAAGCCGACAATGAGCTTCCCGTCTTTGAAAGACCAGCACTTGCCACTGGTTTCCACAGACCACCGAATAAGAAGGTGTAAAGGTGCAGACCACCGTGTGATCCACATGATCTTGAAACCTTCAGGTAAACTCATAAATCCAGACGAGGAGACAGCACTGAGAGGCGCTCAGCTTTTGAAGCGCAGCCGGTGAGACCAAGTGCCAGCCATCCCACTTCCAGGTTGAAGCTCATCCATGAAGTATGTTTTGTTGCAGTTCCTTGACTGACCACTAGGGGCTGGCTTCAAAACAGAGCACACCCCCATGTTAAAAGAACCAGATTTGCAGTACAATTAATCATATTTACATAGTTTTTTGTTGTTTTTTTCATCTCTGGTTACATATTACATCCATGACAACTGTACCACATCAGATAAATTTGTATTAAGCAATAAAGCTGACCAATCAGATGCCCTGATGTCATTTGTTTAACTGAAAGCTAGCCATTGACCTCTTTGCAACATGGCACCGGCCCACATGGCTTGAAGAAAAATGGGTTTCAAAGGCTCTGTGTAGAAAATCTATGGGCCATGTGACCGGATAGTTTGTCCAGTATTTACAGTCAATGGATGAGACCTGAGGTCAGAGGGAAAATTAAATAAATAAATCCTGGGGCACGGCTTTACCTTTTCCTGTGCAACCAGGACTTATTACAGATTTTAATGCCATGTCTTCTGTCCAACGAAGCCTTCAAAAGATGAAGTAACAATGGTTTCATTTTAGATGCAAAAAAATCAAAGGGAAAAAAAAAGAAAAAAAAAGGCTAGTTGCTGCTTGAGTGTCTGGCAGCATATCATATCATATCATTTATATTACTCATTGGTATTTTAGGAAACACAATCCAAAGCTTAAGCACGCCAAAACTTGTTATATTTCAAATGTATCAACATTTAAAACATGTGGTTTAAAGTTATATTATGAAAATACCAGTCCATATAAGGCATTAAACTTGTAAAATCTAAGAATGGCAGCAATTCATGAATACTCTACATATATTGTACATCTCCTCTCTTCTTCCTTCCCACTGTCCTAATTCTCCTCATCTCCTTCTTACCCAGCTGGCCTTTGGCAGGAGGGTCCCCCTAAGA
>JBAMYA010043981.1:0-12860 GCA_037176975.1 Arrhamphus sclerolepis | reverse complement strand
ATGGTTGTCTGTCTATATGTGGCCCTGCGATGGACTGGCGACCTGTCCAGGGTGGACCCCTGCCTTTCGCCCAAAGTAAGCTGGGATAGGCTCCAGCAGACCCCCGTGACCCTGCACAGGAAATAACGGGTGTAGAAGATGGATGGATGGATGGTTTGTCTGAACAAATAAGGAATTTGATTTTAGTCGACCTGTCTCTCATGGTCTAGTAAAACAAAAATGTTTTTAAAATTTAAATAAATAAATAGAGCTAGTGCATTGAAATAAATATATAAAACTATGCAAGACAGCACATTTACAGACTTGAGATATTGCAAAATAAGTTCTCAATAGAAGCAACTCTCTGTAATGAGTGGATTTGGTGCACAATGATATGTATACCTTCCAGACATTTGAATAGTTTGCACACAGGCTCATAGGGGTCTGCAGAGATGTTCCACACCCATTTCAGTACCTATGTCTTTGGTGGCCAAGCCAAACCCACCAGTGATGGAAGTGCACAGGACATAGTGTATGATGGCAGAGTAGAAGGTGATGAGCAGCTCCTGGGGTGGGGTAAGTGTGTGGACCACTTCAGATCCAGGGAAACTGTGGATCACAGAGACTGAATACTTTAGGAGGTTTTACAGAGGGTGGAGTCATTAGTGTAGAGGCAGAAGAGCAGTAGGGAAAGGACACATCCTTGGAGGGCACCAGTGCCAGTGGTCTGGATGGTGGATATGACGATCCCCTATCTCATCTGCTACCTCCTGTCAGTCAGGAAGTGTGTACACTGAGTTGGGTGAGCCTCCAGTGGAGAATTTCAGGGAGGATGGATTTAAACACTGAGCTGAAATCCACAAATAGAGTCCTGGCATACATCGATGGGGAGCAGAGATGCTGGATGATGTAGTGTGGGCCTGCATTGGCTGTATCACCTGCAGGGGGCCCTCTTCAGATGTTTCAACACTAGTCTATCAAAAGAATTTATGACCACATATGTCAGGGAAATGCATCTGTAGTCATTTAGTCCTGTGATGGAGATCGTCTTTGGAACTTGTATGATGGTTTTAAGCAGGGAACTTTACACAGTAGCAGAGACCAGTTAAAGATCCAGGTGAAAATGGGTGCCACCTGGTCATTGCAGACTCTCAGACAGGGGACACATCATGCAGGGGGGTGCTACTGTGTGGCTGCGAGGTGTGAAGGCGTTATTTTGAAACCAGTAGGTTGTCAACCAGTCTAAGGTTTTACAGAGGATGGACCAGAGTCAGCTCTTGGTGTGAAAAGGCCAGCCAAGCCCTCAGGTGTGGCTTTTAGAAACCAAAAGAAGATGAGACAGAAAAGAGGTTGCACAGAGGTACGTCATTTTTTTCTAACTGCTGTTTGGCTTTTCTGTTTCACTAGCAAGAGGCTAGCTAAAAGCAAAGTTGCCTAATAATGGTACTGGATACTGTAGATACCATGTAACTATATAATTGTAGTGCAACCTCTTTTATTTTATTAGTGCAGAATCAAAGTGGACATTATGTCTACCAAAGTGGCTGGAGCTGGTTTGGGATGGAGGTGATAGTCTCCTGATGATGAGCTGCAGGCTTTACCAGGCTGATGAGGGATCTTTGACACTCTTAGTTACCTTAATCTCCTTTGTCAGCCTGTTTCTGGCCTCCTTGTACAGGGCCTTGACCACATCAGTCCCTCCTTGACACAGTATTCGAAGTTTTCTGCTCATAGAAATATGGGCTGCACCCTTGAAAACAGTTTGTTTGTTTTGTGTTTGATTTTTTTTGCTTTTGACTCTTATTTGGTGGACTGGATAGTTGAAGTCTGAAAAAACAAGGCACATTGACACTTTACATGTATTAATCTAACAATCAGAAGCCTCAGTAGCGTGTGGACAGACCATACACAGCCACAACAGCCTGGCAACTCCTCCTTGTGCTGGGTACACTCTGCTTTGGGATGGTATCTCATTCTTCAACCAGCATTTATTGCCAGTCAGCCAACATGGTTGTTCTGGTCACTCTGAAACCAAAGGCAAAGGCTTCAATGGGCTTGAGGTCAGGACTGCTGACAGGCCATTCTTTGATGAGCCCAGCTTTCTACAGGTAAGCATTGACAGTGTCTTCTCTACACAGTTTCTGTGCCTTTTTGTGTAGCTGAGGGGTCTCAGAAGAGGACATTCAATCAAGGTGAGTAAAAAAGAGATAAATGGGAAGGGGAAGGTGTCTCAGTTGGCAGAGTGTTCACCCATGAACTTGAAGGTTCGAACTCTACTTCCTCCTGTGCCTACCAAAGTGTTCTTGGGCAAGACATTGAACCCCCAGTTGCTCCCGGTTGTCTGGCTGTTGTACGTCAGCTCCACCAACAACCGGTGTGTGAGTGGGTGAAGGTCTACAGTGTAAAGTGCTGAAAAGCTCTATATAAGTGTAAGCCATTTACCATATGCTTATTTGGAGCTTTTTAAATAGAAAGTTATTAGCATGCTATCTGTAGGGTGAGCGGAACAAACATGGCATTTCACTACATTACATCTAACTGGAGAATGACGGTTTAAATGGAAGTGATATAACAGACAGGCCAAAGTGGTGTTTTTATTTTGTTTTGTTTGTTTGATTCAAGAGGCTGTAAAAGACGATTTAAGCACTGTCCTCGTTGTGGTCATTAACTCTTTGCTGATCCAGAGTGAATATCTAGTCTCAGAGACATTTTCTGGCATTTTTTTTTTCAATCCAAGAGATGATTATCCAGATATTGAAAACCTTTAAAGAATCCATATTTTGTTACATTATTATACTGTATTTTTAAAGACAGGACAGCATTTTCCTGCTGCCCTTTGTTTTCTTGACTAGTTTGTCCACTGTGATGAAAACGTTTGCCTTTTCTTTTTCTTCTTCTCTTGTGGAGACTGGCAGTGATGTCATCACAAAGACTGGTCATGCAAATGCAAATCTAACAAAAAAAAAAAAAACATTTCATGCGTCTACAGGACCAAGAAACAAGTGATTGGTAACCTGAAATAAATTCACCATATCAATCATCACTATTGTTGAAGGAGCAGTGGGAAATAGAGCTGGATATATCTTAGTATGGGCAGTTCCACATACGGCAACAAACAGCAGGTCCAGCAGCTCATGTGAGCAGATTGGATACGAAATCACAAATGTGAGACAAGTCTGAAGAATGTCTAGCGGTCTTTTAATGGTTTGTCTGAATGGTCACATTTTCTCTCTCCTCCTCTCCCATTGAGAAACACAACATGTCAAGGATTATGTCTGGTGGGGAAGAAAAACACTCAGTAAATAGGACCCTTTTTAACCTATACTGACTGGAAATGAAAGCTAATGAGAAATTATTCACCAATTTACTTCCGTTAACACTGTTTTCTCAGAGCTTTCCAAACTGACACCAGCTTGTTCTTATTAAATTAATCTGAGTAAACATGTCCCTTGCCTATGCTTCTTTCATCTTTTATTGTACTCAGTTTGAACCACAGAGAATGCATTTTGTTTTCTGACACGACTCTTAGAAAATAACTCCTGCTGAAAGACAGAATACAGAACGCACAGACTAACATATTCCACCACAATCACAGCATGGCAACCACTTTTGCTTGAGTTTATTTGCACAGTCACAAAAACTTCTTCTGTTAAGTTCCAGTTCTTGTCACCCTTTCTAAAAAGTCAAGTTGAACTCAGCTTGAACTGACATCTTGTTTCCGGTGTAGTCGTGTTTACCCCATGACTGCACATGAAAGACCAGCATGGAACAGTAATGACCTAGCAAGGTGCGTTCACAGCGATATCTAACAATATAATGAATTATTCACTCTCCCTCTCAAGCCGAATCCACTTCAACTCAACTCAATTTGATTTATAAAGCACTTTAAAATCAACACAGTTGGCCAAAGTGCTGAACACCAAAAGATTTAAAACAACTGAAAACAGTAAAAGAATCAAATAGAAATGTAAGCTAATTACAATTAGGAAGAATAAGTCAAGATAGCACAATATAAAGAAAAAAATGGAACTAAAAGGAATGTAAAAACAAAACAGGTGTGGATCAGTTTGACAGTTGAGTAAATTAATTAATGAAAATCTGTATTTTTTTAATGGACTTGAGCATTACTGTGTGACTGTTAATATCTTAAATTGCAAACTAATAAATTTGCAATATTTTCTGTCCAACAAAGCTGAGCAGAATGCATTAAGGAAACTCCATTAGTAGCCGTATTAAAAAAAAAGAAAAGAAACTATGATAACAGACTAAATGAAACTCCAGTAGAACTGCAGTTTTATTAATGTAAAAGAGGTGAATATGAGTGAGCATGAAAAATGGGCTGACCTGAAATCTTCCACATCAGAGAAATGAGTCGTTTAAAAAGATCTCTACCACCACCTGCAGCTTACTACCAGGAAATCCATTATGTGCACATAAAACAGTGCAATATCTTTTGCAATATTGCTTAACCGAGTCATTAAAGGCTTCAAGGAGTGTGGCTTGTCATACCAGTCATGCATGAGGCAACATTACAGCCAAATAATAACAATAATAATAACTAGAAGAAGATGAAAAACAGAAAGGTTTTTGGTTTGGAATAAAGCTGGTTGTGGCTCCAATTCATTTGATATCATCTTCACTCTCTTTAGTGATTTGATCAGAGCTCAAGAGACAAGATCCTATAACAGAGAATGCAGAAATGCAAATTTTGATTAGCAATTATGAAAACTAGTTACCAGCTTTCAGCACTCACAAAATAGTGGTGTTCATGCTGCAAACACGATTGCTTCATCTACCGTTTCTGCTGGTTCCCAAGTATACCTGTTTGCATGAATGAGTGACTCAGACAGTTGTGTTTACTTATCAAGCACCAGAACATCCTTGATAGTCCATGTTGAGATTAAGATTTTGTTTTTTCTTCTTCTTCTTCTTTGATTTCAACTTGCAAGAGCAACATTTCCTTTTAGGGCCAAAGAACAGCGTTCTTCCTTTCAAAGATGTAACGCTTACAGGGAATGTGAGAATATAAGCTGGATTCCTATGGAGGTCACTCTTGGTTCTATTAATTAAAAAATTTTTTTTTTTTTTTAGAAAGTGAGATGTTTTGTCTTGAACAGCTCAAAGTAATAATCTAGAATTAGCCAATGGTGCTCCCTAGTGTGTGAAATGGACAATGCAGAGGAATGTAAAATTCTCATTAAATAAATTTTGCTCCAAAGAGTAAAAGGATGGGATGATAGATCTATCATTTATCAATTATTATTATTTCACAGTTGTTTTGAGGATTTTCAGCCATTTTTCCTGCTAAAGGCTGCTCTAGTTCTGTAAGATTCTTGTGTTGTCTTAATATGGTGGTTTACTCTGAGAATTAAGGTATTAAGGTAACTTTTGTTTCTATGGGGTAGTGTGACATTTGTGGTATTTATTTTTAATCTATTTAGTTAAACATTCACACTGCAATTCTGCAACCTATTGCTCCAAACATGGGTTTGCTAATTGCAGTTAAACACAGGAAAGAGGTTTTTTTTTAATTATTTATTTATTTTACTTCTGTGACATTTCTTTTTTTGCAGTGGCAAGTTGGGGGGATCAACTATGTTATGTATAACATCCTCTGTAACCATCCTTTATACAAAACTGTTGTTCTCACAAGAAACACCAACCATCATCATCACTCCATCACTGGAGGAAAAGTTTGTCTCAGAAGTATAAAGAAAACATTTGCTTCTCAAAAAGTAGTTGATAAGTATAATTAGTATATGATAAATCAAGCTAGTGAAATGAAACAAACTTTTACTCACATTTACCTGCAAGCAGTACCTGTGATACAAACAATTGCATCATTTTATTTAACTGCAGAAGATTTCAACCTCCTACACCAGTTGGCATCACAGACCAGTATCACCAGTTATATTTCAGCTGTAGGGGAAACTCCTTCAGATCTGTTTTCACAAGATGAACAATATCTTCTGTAATCATCTGTTAAGTTCCACTAAAGTGTTCTTTAAAATAACATTTCTTAAAAAAAAAAACAATACTTTTAATGTTAATCTGTTCTTCACATTTATTAAGAAACACACACACACACACACACACACACTGAATTGGAGGCTTTTTTTTCCCATTTGTCTCCATTTTGGTGTCACTTCTGATTTTAAAATTTCATCACAGAAATTGTTGTCTGGAATTAACAGTTTTGACTGAATTAGAGAACATACATACAACTTCCGATCATGTGTGTGTCCGTCTCCTCAGCAGCAGGAATGGAAACGTTTCCCTGGTAACCAGCATGGGTAAGAAAGTGAATGTTCCTGACATAAAATAGTGACGATTATGAGCTGAGGAATACAGAAACTCCTGCAAACTAAAATTCTCATACAAATAAGTCCACTGCTCACGTGTGATGCATGGTGTGCTTCTTGATCACTCTTTTTATTGAACTTCTACAAAAAAGTACAGAGATTTAAATATGATTTATTGCAGTCATTCTACGATTTTTTTCACATCCACGTCAGAGAGCATACACCAGCTGGTGGCTTTATCCGTTCTGCCATGTGTACAAAAAGAAAATTTAAAGTTAAAGGGAATTCCTTCTGACAAGTGGACTGTTCTTGCGTTGACAGAGACTTAAATCACTGGAAGAGGGCTGTGGCAACACAGTGCAGGAGCTGCAAGGGATTTGGTCCACCTTGTAAGAGATGGAGTTGTAAAAGACAGGGTTGTTGTGGCCACTTGTTAGCTCATAGTGAGACTTAGAGCTGCATCTGTAAACATCCAGGCCACACCACACACAGGAGAGCAAGGCCCTGAATTTGCTGCCCTCAGGGAGCTTAGAACGCTCAGATTCAAGACGTCTGGGTTCCTCTGCAGAAGAGGGGAGGAGGCTGATGCAGCTGCTGCCTGCCGCCATAGAAAGAGTAAGGTTGCACCGACTGCTGTGTCCATCTTCACCATCATTACATCCGACCTTAGCACTTTCTGTTCGGGTAGCATTAGACACCTCTGTCTCTCCCTGCATGCCCTTTGGCTGTGACCCCTCCTCTTCTGCCACTATATCAGCTGTCACATCAGATTCATTTGAACTCACAGTCAGAAATCGCAACACCATCAGATTAAGAAAAGCTCCAACAACCGTCAAGCCAACCAAAATATACACCAAGCAAAATGTCACATAGATGGGTTGCTTCTGCAGGACATCTCTTTTCTTCAGGGCAACAAAGTCCCCAAAGCCAATGGTGGTGAGTGTGATGAAGCTGTAGTAGTAGCTATTAAAAAATGTCCAGTTCTCAGAATTGGAGAAGGCTGCAGCTCCGATGCAGTGCGTGCTCACGCAGGACAGCAAACCCACCAGAACCATGTTTCCCATTGACACTACTGTCTTTCTTAAGCCCAGACCCTGCTTGGCTCTATGCAGGAGGTATCGGACACAAGTGTTGATCCTCTCACCAATGCTTTGGAACATGACCAGTGTCAGAGGAATGCCCAAGGCGGCGTAGAACATACAGAAGGCCTTGCCAGCATCAGTGCGTGGAACAGTGTAGCCATAACCTGCAAATTCACAGAATAATGGAGGTTAAGATTAACAAATACTACTGTTTTACTGTATGTCTTTAAACATTCACAGTGAGAAAAATATATAACTTCTTTAAACACTGCAAGGCTGAGATACTCACAGATCCAATCAGTAAAAGACCAACCACAGTCTTTATAATACCAGAAAAAAGGTTTTACGGCATGTATAAAAGGTAAACTAGTTGTTTATATAGTTCAAGATAAATCAACATGTTGTTACTAACAGGTCAAAATGACTGCACATGAAGTGGAGCTTGTAACAAAATCTCAAGAAAATAATTAGCGTCAGATTTTCTTCATCTGAAGTGTCTTAAAATATGCTCTAGCTAGCTAGCTGAAATTGACATTCTTTTTTAATTTGAATATTTTGATCAAAAAAGTTGAAAAAACTGATGATCAGCAAGTGTCAACAGCCCTTCAGGTGCCTTAGCACAGTGCTGATGTTCAGTCTGAGAAGGGTTATAAGACCATTCCAAACAATCTGCAATCCATAATTCAGAAAGATGATCCACACATAGAAGGCATTCAAGACAGCTGCCGATCTTCCCAGAAGTGGACATTTTAGAAAGTTGAGCCAAAGATCAGATCATGCAACGATCAGAGAATTTAAAAAAGAGAGAGAGAGAGAGAGAGAGAGAGAGATAACAGCATGTTAGCATGTAAAATGTTCGTGAGACTACAATTAAACTGTCTCTCCTCTCTAAAATATGGAAATGCTGTTTCAGTTGGATAAATAACCCAAAAAAAAAGGCTTCTGTTCTTCTGTAATTTTTGAGTACATAATTGAATTGAATTAATACTGGCGTACTGATTAGATCCAGGGCAAATGCTGCCATTATCTGTATTTTCATTGTTATTACATTGTTTAACTGAAAGACAATGTATAATTTTTACTGCCCTTGATGGATAGCTTAGCATAACAGACTCATGCAAGACTGTAGTATCAGGAGATGGTCAGTTATGGCTCACAGGTGAAAAAGTTCAAAGGTATGAACTCACGTTCGTGGACTAAGCAAGAATTATTTAAAATACAGTGTATGCCAAAGCACTGTGGTGAGCAAAGTATGTAAAACCAGAACGAAAATGAAACACTTGCAAGCAAGACATGGTATAAACCTCAAGCAGTGCAAAGTCGCTACAGTCACTGCATCCAGCCTACCAGCTCGAACTCAGTCCACTCAGACTGGCCAATTGAAAGTTAAACTTTTTTTCTGTTTGTTTAATAAGACTTATTTTTATTCAAAAGAAAATAGTGTGTAGCTATAAACTGACAGCACTGCCTCACTGTGAACATTTAAAAAAGATCTTAACAGTTGTACAACAATTGCTTCAGTGTCAGTGGATGTGAATATTCAGACAGACAAAAACAACCATTCTCCATCGCGAAGATACGGAAGATGACACAGGATGTGGCAGAACTGTTGGCAACTTCAGTGTCAAAGATTTACTGCCCTTCTCAAAGGTGGAATCTAGCTGGTTTAGGTACAGCAGGCAATATCATGCATTTGATTGTAAGCATCTAGTGGTTTTCTAAAGTTTGGTGTCAGAACCTGATATTCATATAAGTGAAGGACACAGTATGGTAAAAACTGAACTTGTTTTGTGGTCCTCTCTGTTGTACTGAACTTTTGAGCACATTTGAGTCACAAATAACTTGTACATTGATCGTATGCACATTTTCGTGGTTAATATAGACAAATTCATCTTCACTCAGGGCTCTTATAGTAGCGTGATTACAGTCAGTTGCTCTGTTTACATTCATGAAACTGAGCATTGCTGCAAATGAGCTTTTAATGTTGTTGTTCTCCCACACTGTAAGTAAACTGGATATGCCGACTGGTCATGCTCTGTCCAATCCTCTTTAAATATTTGATTTTTTGCTTTTTTTTTCATAATTGACAGATTTGTTCATGTTGACTGTTCTTTTATTAAATGCTCTCTTCGTCAATACTACAAAAGCACCCAAGCAAAAGTTCTCTGGTCCACAACTGTCCCACTGGACTGCAAATTTATCAGAACTGCAAAACAGATTCTACCGTATATGGATTTACTGGTTTGCAGGAAGTTCTGGCTTGGATTCAGTTGCTTTCTAGACACTGTTGATGTGTAAAAGGAGAAAATCAGATGTAACTATCTCTGGAAGTGTATGGACACTCACGTCACACTGTAACTGAGAATTCTGACATAAACTCCTATGTGACTAAAACAAGTGGAAATATAGACTCATATTATGTTTATTATACTTCAAATAAGTGTCATTCAGCTGAGGGCCCTTTTCTTTTGGCTTGTGCACATTCTACAGCTGCTGTTGTTCTCCTGTTAAAGGTGCTTTGCTCCCAACTGAAAATTATACATAAATAAAAGTACATTAAAATTCTAAGCTTTGAAAATACAAGGTAAAAAAGATCTCCTAATGTATGTAAAAGTTGGATTTTAGCTGTAGCCTACTGACTTGAATATTTGGAGTGTAGGTCACTTTTTTCTGTTTTATACAAAACCAGCAGATTAATCAGCTGATCATTATCACCATTATTCAATTGTTCATTTTTTAGACAACTTTTTTTTTTAATGTTTACAAATTTGTTCATTAGCAAATGTAAAATAAATAGCTGTGAAATTAAAAGCACAAGATACAGGACTACTTGCCAATCGTGGTTATGACCGTGATGGCAAAGTAGAAAGAGCCCGTGAACTTCCACTGCCTCCCGCAGCGATGCGGCTCCGACAGGAGCACCACTCTCTCCAGCTCCCCGTAGTCATCCTCCATGAAGCCGTACTTCTGCTTCAGCTCGTTCAACTTCACCTCCAGCTCCTCTTTTCTGGCGCTTTCGCCTTCCGACTCCAGTGCGTCGAAGACGGCGGCGCCGAAGAGCAAGTAGAAAACGATGGAAAGGACGAGGAAGAGGGTCCTGGTGTGGACGGAGGTCATCCTCAGCTCAGCAGAGGTGCTGCTGCTCATCCACGCAGAGTTGATGTACTAGAGTCCCATTAGCCTTCTGGGATTACAGTATAGACCCAAAGGGACTGTCTGTGATCTCCACATGACAGGCTGGCAGACCTGTTCATCCGTCCTCATTAGACTGGTTCAGTAGTGTTTCCTCTGGTGTCCATATTCACTGGCTTTGCACAGACCACATTCAACCTGGAATGACCTAAAAGTCATATTTTATCTCTCTTTTTTTTCCAGGTGCTGCTGATTTATCACAGAGTCCATGGCTTCGAGCCATCGTCAAATGTCATTCCCAGTACACAACATTTATCCATTGGCTAAATGTATTTATTTACTTTGAAAAAATGGCTTAAGTTTCAAGTGGACCCTTGTTCCCTCAGTGCAGAAACCAAAGAAACATTAAAACACCTATTTGTTTCTTGTTCAATTAGCCGGAGGGTTTGGTGTGAAGTTAATGTCTGGCTGCACCTAAAAACCGACCATGTACCTTCCTTTGATGCTGCTGATATCCTTTACTTTATGGAAAACTGAAATTCCTCTATATATGATTTGATAAATATTCTCATTCTTTTGTGTATCATTTTCATTGCAGTAAATTAAAAAAAACTGTAATCCTTCCTTTGGTTCATTAACAACTTTCAAATGTTTTTTTGTATCACTTCAGAAAATATCCCACAAATATGCCAGAAAACTTACATTCACATTGGGCATCTTCTGTTATCTTAAATGTGTTAGTCTTGCTCCACCCATTTTTTTGTATTCTTTTTGTTTTTACTTGCACAGCCTTCCCACTCCCCTCATTATTTTTATGACTGTATTTCATTCTTGTGATTTCTTGATTCCTTTTTGTTTTTCATTCCTATTGTTGAACTTTGACACAATCTTATATTCTGTGTCTTATATCATGTTGTCATACAGCATATTCCTCATCAAGAGGTTGCACACTGTTCCATGTTCCTTAATAATGATAATAATAAGTGTCATTCCCAGTGTGAATACAGGCCCATCAGCTACTAAATAACATGAATATCTACTATTTCCAGACTGTCGTCTGGCTGAACTATTTGAATCTTTCACAAGATCAATTCAAACTGTTTATATGAGATAATAGGCTCTTTACAAATGTGATGATCAAATCCTTGGACAGCTTTGTTCCTGAACTACTCAGCTATTTAAATGACAGGCTTGTATTTAAAGGCTTCTATTTAAAAACACTTGAATCTACAGACCTCCGTGCTTTAAATTGGTTTAGAAATTACTCATTCAAAGTAACTCAGTTTCTCTCATTCACCTGTACATCAGCCAGGTCCACAGTGCCCCCAGGTGTTCCACAAGGGTCTATTTTAGCTCCCGTTCTGTTTTCTGTTTTTTTAAGTGAGATGTGTAGGACGTTTGTTGAACTGGTGATAGGGCAGAGCTCTTCAGCTCCAGTCCTCGGGACCCCTGTCCTGCATGTCTTAGGCCAGGTTCACACTGTATGAGTTTTACAGTCTTATAAGAATATTTCAAATCACATGGCAATAGATGATTAGTTTACAACATACAACACCCCCCAGAATTCATTGTTTTCCAGTAAATTTTCATTGAGGACATGTTTCCTCACATGAACTGCTCACTTCAGGTCCTTCCACACTGTCAATCAGTGACCCTGCTTGCGGAGCCTTTGGATATATGAGTTTCATTATGTGTTGTGTCTGTGGCTGCTTCAGAAATTGCAACTGGCCTTTCAGGACCTCACTTTCTTCATTATTTTGCCCTGTGAAGCGTTCATGTGAAGAATGTTCACACTACGGGCAATGAAGCATAATCTGGTGGCAGTGCTGACCTTTATCCGCCACACTTTCTCACAGAGTCATCCACCAAACAGTCGATGCATTTGTGTGGAATTTCCTGGGTTTTTGGACAGTGTAATGCTAATTACAAGTTTCAAGATTCAAACTGTTTTTATTGTCATTATTAAAAATGACGTGCAATGAAACTAAAGTGCACTACTTAAAAGAACTCCACATATATATGTATGTATACATATACATATACATATACATATACATATATATATATATGCTTAAAATATATGGATAGTATCAATAAATCAATAATAATCATATAAAAATACAATACTTCACGTATTAGGAAAGTGATATTGCAAAGCATAATAAGAGTGTGTTGTACAGAACATAAAATAATATTGTATAGGAATAAACATGCATATTTGTGTATGTCCTCTAGATCACGCAGCTGTGTACTGATAATTTATTTTTAACTTGTGCTTTTTTTTTTTCTTTTTTTTTTTGGTAACTCTTGAGTGCCTTCTTATCTCCTGCAGAGTTATTATCGTTTTCGTTTCGATGCCATGGAC
>JBAMYA010043980.1:0-12863 GCA_037176975.1 Arrhamphus sclerolepis | reverse complement strand
GAACGCCTTGGGATCCCCCCGGAAGAGCTAGAGGAGGTGTCTGGGGAGAGGGAAGTCTGGATGTCCCTGCTCAGGCTCATCTACTGGCCATGCATTTTTTGAAAGGGGTCTGGAAACTGTGGCCTGTAATAAAATCAAGCATTCCTTCATGGGATTTGACTTGAGGCCCTTTGTAGTCCTCCATTTTAGCCACTTGAATCTGTTAATGTGAAATACCTTTCATGCAAGGCCGCTGTACTTCTTGCATTGACCTCTGCAAAACGAGTCAGGGACCTCTGTGCACTCTGTGCATCCCTCTTGCACTCAATTTGCGCCTGATGGTTCTAAGGTGACTTTACGCCCAAATGCTGCATATTCCAAGATTATTCCATCTCATTACAGCTCCATGATGATCAAGCTCTTCAGTTTCTCCCTTTGACTCGGAGGAGCAGAGGAGATTACATTCTCTGTGTCCAGTGCGCTCATTGCAGACATGCATTAACCGTACACATGTGCGGTTATGTGACCAGTTGTCTGTATGAAACAACGTTGTATGTTTTGAAAACCCGGCCAGGGGTAGAGCTCTGTCAGGGCAGAGGAGGGTAATTCTCTAGCTTACAGCAGCAAGGGTCTCTCTCCACCCCTTGGTGCCAGAGCTCAGTCAGCCGTCATGTTTAGAGGGGTTTCTGTGAATGAAGTCTGTGCTGCAGCCAGTTGGTCTTCACCACACACCTTTGTTCGATTGTACCGACTGGATGTGACAGCCCCTTCAGTGGCTCACTCTGGGTGTGGCTTTGACCCAGGTTCAGTGCTATAAACTGGGAAATGACTGTGATGACGACCATTTACATAGTGCAGTTGGGGCCTCGCACGCATCATTTGTCATCGCACATCATGTGCCTTTGAGGCGTGATGAAATGTCTTCAGCCAGGACACGCGAGGGTCTGATATCCCATATTATGTGTTGTACCTCATTCCTGTCCTTCAGGGATTTATAGTTATATGCATAACACAACATTTTTTATTATTTTGAGTTGACAGTTTATCATTCCCACAATGTTTTTGTTCATTTAGAAAGTTTTTGATAATGTGAATCAGAATAATTAGCTGTTTGTAGTTATCTGCTGCTGGTAGCTCGTGTTCTACTCAGTGGCGCTGCTCGTCTCCGGCCGCCTGCTGACCACGAGCCTGCGAAGCTCTTCAGTACAACTACGTCAGTCAGTCTGCCAGATTCTTCTTGGCACATAAACTATTTTTCTATGAAAATTCGGTTGGTCATTAAAGTTAGCAGTGCAACTGAAAGTATTGGTAGTTGGTTATCTAATTTATTAAGTTGGTCTGTATATCGCATTACACATCTTTCCACATCTTTTAATGTGGCTCTAAAGACATTTCGTGTGTTTACGATTAACGCTATATATCATTGTATCTACATTTCATACAGACAATTAGACTATAACATTCATTCTGTGACCAGATTAAAATATGAAAAACCAATCACCTGTTGTCAAACTTATCAATTATTCCCTTTTTTTGAAATGCCATTTTGTTGTCTTTTCAGGCTTGATATTTAAATTATTTTCATAATAATAAAATGTATATCTGTTGTAGTTTTGATATCAGGATGAACCTGTCATTGCTAATTCTGAGGATCAGCTGCATTTCCAGACAATTAAACCCCTGAAACTTTATACAATATGATTCGTTGCTGCAAATGAAACTACACAACAGCATAAGAAATAAAAGATAAATATGTATGAAAACATTTTATGTTTTACATTGTTTCATTGTGCATTAAAGTCTTGTTCAAGGTAGATGTTTGTCATGTTTATATTAACATTTTTTCTGTAATACTGTTTTATTTCAACAGTGAAGCGTTTTATTAAGATTAATATTTTACCAGGCCGCAGCGTAATGAACAGGGCTGTAGAAATATAAATGACATTTTACATTAAAATTAAAAACAAGCATGAAGTACAGAATTTTATTGCTCACACAGTCAAGAAGTATTGATCATATTAACATCAGAGATGAAGGAGAACAGAATAACCATCAACCCATCTACAGCTGGATGGGTTTTAAATCTGCTTGAAATTAGCGAGACAGTCTCTGTTACATTTACAATATTATGTGTTTATTTTAAAGTACATTAAATAAGATCATGTATCGATCCAGATCTTCCCCATGTTTAGAGCAGTGTGTGTATTTATTTATTTAAGTCTTTGGACAGTTTAATCATTTAAATAGTCCTGTGTGTTTGCTAGTATCATAGCAAACAGAGAAATGTGAAAAAGGGGTGTTACACCTTCACCTCTTTCTAAAAGTACATTTATACGACATTATTATAATCCAGCACAGGTATTCTTAAACTGAGTAAGGTCTTGTATTCACAGATATTTGTTGATTACAATATATGAATGTTTTCAAAGACAACTGTAAATGCATTCAACTACATTGTCTTTGCCTCTAATCACTCCTAATAAAATATTATTTAATTAATTTATTACATAATCATTGCATAATGCATTCAATAATAAAAATCAGTGCACAGTATAGATATTTATCGAAATGCATGTGAAAATAGTTGTTTTCTCAGCATTTCCCACCTGAATCCATTCAAAAGGATAAGATGTTTAGAGGTTACAGGAACTGTGTGGGCCTGATCTAAATGGTACTGTCACTGATGTATCGTGGTGAGCGAATCACCTCCTGTTTTGCCTCTACCACTGTTGTCCAGTAGTGCTCTGCTCTAAGCTCCTACTTTTTCTGTCTTTGCCTTCACCTGATCGATTTGATGTTGCTACACTTATATTGTAACTCCGATATAGTCTACACTTCCTTGTTTTTTTTTTTCTTTTCTTCGGTTATATCGGTTAACCTAGCTTAGCTCTATTGATCATGGATTCTCCCTCTGTCTCTCCAGCTCTCTGTGTATCATGTTTAGTTATTCCTCTGTCTCCTTTAATATAAGTGGTGTTTGTTAAGCGTAGTGTAGTTATTTTCCTGGAGGTGAGGCTTAGCAATCTCGAAGCCCAGCTCCGCACTTAGGAAACTAAAACAGTAGCATCCGCAGTTAGTTAGGCCCCGCAAGCCTAGGCGGGCCACTCTCAGGCTAGGTCTATGTGTCTGTGTCCTATTAGCCCCCCAGCAGCTTCTGTGCAGCCAGGACGGCTGGGTGACTGTCTGCGTAGTCCCAAGCAGAGGTCCATGGTGCACCACTGCTACGTGTTAATAATCAATTCTCCCCACTCAGCGACACACTCGCTGAAAAGACTTTGGTAACTGGTGACTCCATTCTTAGAAACGTGAAACACTCAGCGCCATTGACCATAGTCAGTTGTATCCCTGGGCCAGAGTGGATGACATAGATCAAATTTGAAACTGCTGGCGAAAGGTAAACATAAATTTAGAAAATTGTAACCCACATCTGCAGTAATGACATCCAGTTGCACCAGTCGGAGGTCACTAAAATTAATACTGAGTCGATGTGTAATTACACAAAATCAATGTTGGACTCTAATTTTCTCCAGACCCCTACCTAATATGACCAGTGATGATATTTACAGCTGCACATTAACATTTAATCTTTGGTTGTTGCAATGGTGTCCAGCAAACAAACTGGGAAGACCTGGTCTGACAGAGAGATGGCATTCATCCCACTTTGGATGGAGCAGCTCTCTTATCCAGTAATCTGACCAAGTTCATTGATAGACTCTTAAACTCTGATAATCCAGAGTCCGGGCCGGGAGGCAGAGTTGAGGTTCTAAACTCTGTGCTTCAGTTAGAGCAGTCACCTACCCACTGCCCCATTAGTACTGTGTCTGCCGCCGGGACCGTCCAAATCAATAAGATCATTCAACTTCTAAAAATCTAAATCTAATTGTGGAAAAGATGTGACTTCCTCCACTTTCATTCCAATTAAAATCAGTAAATGGACTGAGGACAGAAACATGGTGATGAAATGCAAATTGTTAAACATTAGATCTCTTTTCTCTAAAGCTCTTTTGATAAATGATTTGATCACTGATCACCAATTTCACCTTCTGTTTTCTCTCTATCGTATCATATTCCTAGAAGCACTGGCCAAGGGAGCAGAGTAGGTGTGGTTTATGACTCAACTTTAGGCCAAAACACAGTTATACCTCATTTGAAAACCTGGTATTAAGTCTATATATGCTAGTTTTCCTGGCAGATAAGTTCATTCTTTAATCTGTTTTCAGTTTACTTGTCACAATGATGTCATATGCAACAAAAAAAGTATGTTACAATGGAGACCTTTCTGACAGTGCTGTCATTAAGTTCAACAAGAACATTTCTGCTCTGCTTGGATATTTGTCACATTCATGCCACTATGGACAGCTCTGAAAATCTTGATCCTTCGTACATCAATAGTCTAGCAGATGACTGTACAGAGTTCCTGCATTTAACTCTGTATTCTGTTGCTCCTCTGAGAAGGAAGGTAGTTAATTTGTGAAAGTTTGCACCCTGGTATAATGCAGAAATGTGGAGTCTTAAACAGAAATGTAGAAAGTTGGAAAGAAAGTGGTGCTCTACAATTAAAAACAAAAATCCCATCTAGCCTGGAAAGATAGTTTGGTAATGTATAAAAGAGCTCTTTGGAAAGCTGGGGAAAACTAATTGTTCAACATTAATTAGAGAAAATCAGAATAACCACAGATTTCTTTCCAGCACTGCTGCCAGGCTGAAGCAGAGCTACAGCTCCAGAGTCATGTATCCCATCTCATTTAACTGCTGATGATTTTATGAACTTCTTCATTAACAAAATCATAAATATTAGAGACCAAATTCATCTTTTTCTACCAACTATGAGGATTACCAGAAAGTTTTAAGATTGCAGTAATTAAACCTCTTCTGAAAAAGACGTCTTTAGATCCTGACGATATAGGCCTATTTCCAACCTTCCTCTTGTTTCCAAAATTCTTGAGAAAATCAGTGAAATGATTGAAGTGCATCATTTATTTAATCAGGTTTTAGACCTCATCATAGCACATAAACTGCATTGGTCAAAAGCACAAATGACCTTCTCATGGCCTCTGACAGTGGACCTGTCTCTGTTTTTGTCCGTTTGGATCTCAGTGCAGCATTTGACACCATCGAACACAAAATTCTTCTTAATAGATTAGAGCAGGTTGTTGAACTTTGAGCAACGGCATTAAAATGGTTCATCAGATTTATCAGACAGATTTCAGTTTGCCTATATAAATAATGACTGTTCTAGCTGTACTGTGGAATACAGCAGGGTTCTGCGGACCAACACCATGTAAATAATGATTGTTCTAGTCGCACTAGAGTCAACTGTAGAGTACTACAAGGTTATGTTCTTGGACCGACACTTTTCTCTTTATACATGCTTCCTTTAGGAAACATCGTTAGGAAGCATGGCATGAATTTTCATTGCTATGCAGATGATACTCAGCTGTATGTATCCTAGTGACCACATGAAGCTAATCAAATGGCCTTGTTAGATGCATTTGTTAAAGATGTGAAGACCTGGATGACTGGAAATTTCCTGCTTTGTAATTCAGATAAAACTGAAGTTATTATAATTGGTTCAAAGCACCTCCAAGAGGCACTATTGAGATGTACAGTTAATTTAGATCACATTACCTTAGCCTCTATCTCTACTGTTGGGAACCTCGGTGTCATTGTTGATGATTTGTCTTTTAACTCTCATGTGAAACAGGTCACAAAGTCAGTTTCTTTCATTTGCGTAAAATCAGGAAAATTAGAAACATCCTGACTCAAGAAAATGCAAAATGATTAATTCATGCCTTTGTTACCTCTAGGCTGGATTATTAAAATGCATTATTTTCTTGCTGTTGAAACGGGCTTGTTAAAAACCTTCAACTGGTCCAGAATGCTGCAGCACCAGTACTAACCAGAACTGGGGATAGAGACCACATCTCACCAGTTCTAGCTTCATTACACTGGGTTCCTGTTAAATTTAGAACCAAATACAAAATAGTACTTCTCGCATATAAGGCCTTGCATGATAAAGCTCCAATATATCTGAAAAATCAGTCCAACCCTCCAACCACCACATATTTATTTTCATAACAGATATTTGTATACTTCTGTACTATGTTTTTTTGTACCTCTCCTCTCTCTGTCCTTCATCCTCACTGTCCTGTCTCCATCCTAATTTCTTCCTTTACTCGACTGGCTATTGGCAGGTCCCCCATGATTGAGTCCTGCTCAAGGTTTCTTTCCAAGAGGGAGATTTTTCTTGCCACTGTTAGGCTTTGCCATGTGCTCGTGGTTCATGCTCTGAGTTTCTGAGAAGTGCCTGGAGACACTTTTGTTGTAAATAGACACTAAATAAACAAGACTGAATTGGACTCACACCGAGCTAACCTAAACAAGCCCAGTAACTCTCTGAATTATCATAGCACACAAATATAAACTAGCCTGAATGTGCTCAAAACAAGAATTCATGCGGGGTTTTTTCCAACCCTTTTTATTCCTGTTTCTTTGGCGTCAAATGCCTATTGTTGTGAAGCACTGTAAATACGATTGGTCATTCAGATTCACAGTAAGCACACCATATGTGCCACGTACACGGTCTATTGAGTATAAAAAGTAAAGTGGCTTGACAGGCTATCTCTGCCCTGTGGTTGTGTGAAATGTGAAGGCAGTCGACAGGCGCAGCTGAAAATATCACTTTTCTTCATGTTTAAGCTTGTCGGACAGATGGTGTGATAAAGAACTCCCAATGACCTCCAACTCATGAGGGTTTTATTGCACGTAGATTAATATAAGTCTGGAAAGACTTAATCTCTTGACACCACCTGGGTTCACTGTCGCCACTTCCATCTATTTGTATGTTCCACAAAGAAGAGAGAAGGGCCTGCTGGTGTATAATTTCCTCCCCTCATTTATTTGACTTTCACACGGCCATTCCAAATCAGATTTTTAGCATGTCTGATCAGATATTTCTGACTGACCAATGATATTATATATCGCAAGTGATTAGATTCGATCTGTGCATCCTTGCTGACGTTCTGTTCTCCACATGGTTGCTATGGTAACCTGCACATACCAAATGGGCTTAAATAAACAAGAATGGAGGTTCGTGAACTGGGACATTTTCCACAACTTACAAGAAATGGTCAGACACTGAGAACGCTTCTGTAGTTGTTTTAGAGAGGAGGGTGCATGGTCCAGGCAGGTTAGCTATCAGCTAACATGGCGCTAAGGCTAACTAACTGAGGAATCTCCCGCCACTTCTGTCACTCTCTATATTGGTAAATGTTCAGCTTGCTTCTGTGCTATGTTCAGCTTGCTTCTGTGCTTGGAATCACATTTTAAACTACATCAGGTTATATGGGAGGCAAGGACACAAATGCAGGAGATGAAGAAAGCAGGAGTCTCTTATTTGTAAACCTCTGAATGAGTGTAAAAAAAAAATCCACAAAACAGGACTAACTACGGACGTCCAGGAGGTTGGGAAATACAAGACAATATGCAGGGACAAGAGCTGATGAGAGACAAGTGGAAACTATTATTAGAGAAGTAAAGTAGAAACCCCCACCTGCTCCCCGGGCTCCGCACCGCGGCAGCTCACCACTCTGGGTCCACCAGTCCAGATGGGTCAAATGCGGAGAAAGAATTTCACCACGTGGATTAATAATAGTAAATCAAAAATAAATAAATAAAATCAAAACCAGGGAAACAGACTGGCTGTTTCTTAATATGCACACTTGTGTTCTTGTCAAATGTTATCAGTTTCAGTTGAAGTTCTGTTCCAATTCTTAAATCCATATCTGGAGAAGTACAATAGTTGGATGTGTTCTACCGCCACCCATTATACTAAGGATGCATCCTGTATAGACTTATGCCGACTTGAGTCGGCAAAGAACGTATTTGACATCAACCAGCAGCAGTAATGGTGCAGGAACAACATAAAAAATGTATTGTTTCAGAATGGAATGTAGTTTTAAGACTTTTTCATGCAAATTTGTAGTCAACTGATCACGATAGAGCACATTTAGAAATAATTTTTTTCTTTTCCTCTGCACTGAATTTTATTTATAACATGACTGAAATACAAAATCCTAAACCCATTAAAATAACCATTATATAAAATAACACTTTTGCCAGAAGAGTCCATGATCCGTTCTGAGTCACATTCAACTTTAGTTTATTTTATGCTCAATGAAATTGTAGATGTTTATAAATACGTATAAGCCTGCTAGCTGAGTTGACCTAATTCACAAAACACAAACTAATCAGGTATATTATTTGTTTATATCTATATTTAGTAGTGTGTATATATACGCGTGTGTATATATATATATATATATATATATATATATATATACACATACATGTGATAATAAAAAAAAATTAACACTGACAATTATTTTAATGTGCGTCAACACACTTTTTTTTCCATTCCTCAGAATCTGAACAGATAACAATTGTTCACGGAAAAGAATGGGTGGGGATTGAAAAATGGAGAAAGGTGCATAAATATATCATGGATATTTTAATTTTAAACCTCCAGACGGCAAAGTTGATAGAAGAAGTCTTATTTGTAGACACTGCAAAGCTGAATTTTTGTGTCACCAGAGCAGCGTTGTCAACTTGCCGAGTTTCTCACTAAATCTGGTGACTTTGCTAATCCCCCTTTGGCCTCTTTATTATACCTGCAGGCTATCTGAGTACTGGTAGGGCATACGTGTTGATGGCATACATGTTTATTATGTCTTCAGGACAGGAGGTTCCATGTTGTGCAGAGGCAAATTATGGGCTGGCAGTTGGATGGAAATACCCCATTCTGGGGATTCTTCATTACCAGGACTGTCCGGGCCTGGTTTAGCCACTCGGGTTGGATCTCTTCCTTGGATGTCTGTGGTTGAGATGGTAACTGGTTCATGTTCTGGGATACTGCTGTGGTGAGCTCTCAGATCCACTAGCCAAGGGGCATTGGTGTTGTGTGATGCCTCCTTCTCCCATATGCCTCTCCAGCATTGCTCAGTGTCAGCCTTGGATGGATATGTTCTTACTGTATCACCCTGGATACTGGTAGTGGAACTGGGAGTACATTTTGGATGGTCCAGTGGAGAACATCTTGTTTATTCTCCAGGTTTCCACTTCTTTAGCGTACCTCCTTCAGACAAAATTTGCAAAGAAGGCAAAGGGAGGACAAGATCCCTGGTTCTGTTGCTTGTAGACTGCACCAGTAGTAGCCCATTGCTCTTGGAGATGAGACAGGAGTTTCAGTACAATAGGGTTGACGCCCCTTGCTGTGTCAAGGCCTGGACTGGCCTGGAAAAGTCCTGCTGGCCTGTAGATATGTGGTTTCCCTGTGCTGTCTTTGGTGTACTCTGTTTTACACACTGACAGCAAGCTAAACTCTCTCCCATCATCGTGACTCAACAATCAGGACAATGTTTTTTCCAGTCCACAGGTTTAATGATGAAGGACAGAGGGAAACTGAAACATATAAAAAAGTTATGATACAATCCGAACTATGTTATATGTTCCACACGACTTCCAGCGTGAATAAATGCCATTGTGCTTTATACAAATCCTAATTTATGTGTATATCAAACAACAAATCATGTAAGCAAATCCTCCACACTTTATCGACTGTTGTGAATTAATATTATACTGAGCCGCAGCAACTATATGTCTCTCATATCAAATATAATGATAAAAATGATGTGTGGTCGGGAACAACAACATTAAACTATAAATGCCCCCCCAGGATGCTATATTAATGAGGAAAAAAACATAGTTAGTTCAGTACATACATACAAAGTTACCGGAGACAGCACTGAACTTGTGATGTTAAAGGTTCCCCGGGTTACGCAATATAACAGTTAGAACACACATAACGGCTACAGTATGTACAATGTATTTAAGGCACTGTTAACTGATAATGAAATGTAACTGATTTTTTTTAAACATTACTCTTAACAGTTCATAACAAAACACAACAACACATGGTTGTGTAAAGTTTTGATAAATGATCAACTCAGACTTTAATGCATCATATATTTTTCTAAATCTTTTCTCTTCTTTTTCAGATATGGACGTTATATTTGCTGGGATTGATGGTGATTCGGAAAAGTGAAAAATCAATACTTTTTCCACAGCTAGAACAAAACACCTAATCTCTCAGTGCATTTCTTTACATAGCCTGTCGTCTTCTAGGTAATGCACCAGGTAGTAACAAGGCATTGACTGCTCTGTGACAGGGTCCGTTGTTGATGGGAGCTTTCATGCATGTTTTATCTTGTTTTTAGTTTGTTTTATTTTTTTATGGCTGCTGTGTTTTTATTATTGCTTTTATTGTGTAGTGGAGTTGCATGCAGTGTTTTAATTTCCCAGTATCCCTGAAAGCAACACTGACCCAGCTCAATCAATGAACAAGCAACAGGTGCAGCATGTTGGCAGGTATAAGTAGCATAGCTGCCAAGTCCACTGAATATAAACAACTTTAGGCTTGTTTTTCTGTAAAGACGCTTGTAAATCTCGTCAGTCGTGAGTTGTGGTTTTTTGGGCTTGTTTTTTAATGTGTAGTTGCTTATTTGGGCTTACTTTTCTGTCTGGGAATCCACCTTGATTAGCTCCTAGCTCACCACAATAAAGCAAAGCAAGAGCGCGGTAGGTAGTTTGTCTTTTCCACACCCCCGTTTCCTGGTTAACACACCTGAGTACATGGCACAGGCCGAACTACGCCAGAGTGGCAGAGCAACAAGTGACGCGACACAGTGAGAATGATTGGCAGCAAAGTTGGGAAAAAATATAATAAAGAGTGGGAGAAAGAGAGGGCACTGAAGGACTGGATCCAACCTCAGGTGGATGACTCAAAGGCGTTCTGCTAATTCTGCAAGTGTGAGATACGTGCTCACCATGCAGATTTAATTCAGCATGCAAATACTGAGAAGCACAAAAAAAACCCTGCACCTTTATCTTCAATGAGGCTAACGGACATGGGTTTCACAGCCAACAAACAACGAGAAAAGACAAATTAATGAGCAATCAGTGCTGTGGATCATCTTAGTGAGGTTATTGGATCTACCTAGACTGACAATGAGGTCAAAAATACACTGTACTAAATGCACTGCATTAATTATTCATGCAACTGCCCCATGCATGTTCAAAGACCTCATGAGTGGTATTTGTATTATAGATGCCCAGAATTCTCTCGTCATAGAAAAATGTATATTTTTCAGAGTTTAAGTTATTCAAAGTTTTTAACTGTGTTTAGTATAATTTTGCTGCTGCTTATGCACAATTCAATGGTAAGTATAAATTTATAATATATAAAAATATAATAATAATAAACAGCTTCTGTTTTACACAATGTGGTGGGTTCCCTGTTGGGCCTGTTTTCATAGAGCTGGTTGCTTGTTTCTCGTCAAATCTGGCAACACTGATAAGGAGCAAAGAAGGAAGACGGAGAGCACGGAGACAGATGCAAAATCAGACGTGGATGGATGGGAGTGCAGCACTGGCTGGTTTTACTGGAAAATCAGTGATCGTCAGAATCTGTGACTGCAGGGGGCGATAGTGCATATTTCTCTGCATGCACATCTTAGAAAACAAGGAGAAGAAGAGCATTTACGTAAACAATAGGGAACAGCACGGTCCACCAGTGGTGGTGATCCAGGAGTGATAGCTGATTGTCATAGTGTCCTTCTGAGTAACTGTAGAAATCTACGGTATCTTTAAACTGTAATTTCAACACAATTCGACCTACCACCATGTTGTACATCCATGTGCTGTTTGTTATAAACAAACTTCAGCGTTTAATAAATGGCTAAACACTTAAATGTTTCCAGGCATTCTGTTATAAGGTGAAAACTGTTTTCTAGACATCTCCCAGCTGTCTGGAACCATATAATGTAACATGTAACCAGTGTCACAGAGAGCCATCAGAATATGTGACCTTAATGTACCTGTACTGTATGGAACTCAAACTTCAAAACAGACATTTTCTATACATCTCACAGTGAAAACACTCAAGAAACCCTATTCATTATAAAACACATCATACAAGACTCAATATGTTTCAGAACAGTTATAAAACTTTTTTTTTTTTCCCAGTCTTTGCATACCACACAGCTGTATGACTCATCCCCATCCGACTGGCCAACACAGTCGCTGTGGTACCACCGCTGACACTGGTCACACTGGATCTGAAACAAACTTGATGTTAAATAGTATACATGCCTGTTTTGTAATCAAACAATAATAAGAACGATGTGTAAAATCGTAACTGTTTTGTGGAAGAAAAGAGTAACAATATTTTTCAGCATATTATCCTTTCAGTACATCATATATTCACAAGATATAAAGCATTACACATTTATATTTGTAAGTGGCACACTGGAATGTGTTTGGTTCTGTCATTAACACATGAGGGTGGAATTAGGAACTGTACTTGTTTCAGATTGCTATAAACACATACTGTAGTCAAAATGATTTTTAACCATTTCCCTTGGCCATTTGTTTACATCCTAACCTCTAGAAATCAATATTATTCTGATTCAGCCCTCAATACAAATAAATAAAAGCCACAATCTTCTTCTCCTAATACATTACCCAGTCAGTCTGAACTCTTTTCTGCCTCCTTCTCTCCGCAGTGGTGGCAGAACATACTGAGGTCATCTGGTAAAGATAAGATGTCGATTGTAATTACTTGTAATCAAATCAAACGTGCAACAGACAGTTAGTGTAGAGAGATTTGAAAAGTTTTATATTGGTATGCAATTGTTCTATGTTACAAATGGTCTCAGATGTAAAGAGGTTTTCTAAAAGATTATGGGAAGAACTGCGATGGACTGGCAACCTGTCCAGGGTGTACCCCTGCCTTTCGCCCGAAGTGAGCTGGGATAGGCTCCAGCAGA
>JBAMYA010043979.1:0-12863 GCA_037176975.1 Arrhamphus sclerolepis | reverse complement strand
TTTTCACTGGTAGTGACTCTTCACCACTAGTGATTCTTCACCAGTGGTGACTTTTCACTGGTAGTGACTCTTCACCACTAGTGATTCTTCACCAGTGGTGACTTTTCACTGGTAGTGACTCTTCACCACTAGTGATTCTTCACCAGTGGTGACTTTTCACTGGTAGTGACTCTTCACCAGTGGTGACACTTTACTAGTAGTGACTCTTCACCAGTAGTACACAACATAGTGAGCAGGGCATGATTTCACCTACGAAATGTTGGTAGTTTGCTGAACCAAAACTTTAAGGCAATTAGATACAATTAAAATAAAAAAGCAAACATTTAGCCTCTTTAACTCATTTGTCCAACAGCAAAAGCCACAAACATCACATACAGCAAAATGATCATATTCATAAAGTTTGGTCATGGTTTTCTAGTTCCACTTAAAAAAAAAATCACTAAAAATGGTCTATTTTTCATTTATTATGACTGTAACAATACTGTAATACAAACTACAGTACATTGCAGCTTTACAGACTCCAACCACTCTGATTTTCTATTACACTTACATCACGACTTTAAAAGCCGACATTGTGGTCAGCGCTGTGATAAAAAGGCAAGGACAGACCTCGTTCCAGATTGCACACATTGCACTTTACCCGAACAGTCAGTAAAAACAGGTTAGATCACACATCCATATTCTGAACCCACGTGTGTTTCACACTTGTGTTATCTCAGTGATGACGAGGCGATTAAAAGTCCTCTTGTGAACGTGGCACATGTCACTGACAGCCTTCCATCACTTTCTCTATACTGCTGGTGGTTTTACTTTATAAAGTTCAGTGAATCTGATACAGATCCGCCGTCTCCAGTGTGAAAGAAGCCTCAATCTATCAAACATCTTAGTGACAAAATGTAAATCTTTCTACACATACTGTATCCACTATCTACTCTTTCTGTCTTTCTTTGAATCCCATCTAAGGTGCCATCTGTTGAAAGTAATAGAGACAAAAAAGATTTACAACAGAGGCCACCAAATGTTTAACAGTGACATCAACAAAGCAGGTAATATATTCATACCTCAAAACGACTGTAAACTTTCCTGTCCTTCCTCATGCTCTGAATCCTCTCAAGCAGCTTCTCGCGCTCCTGAGTTGACTTAGGCTGACCTCTGCTAAATGTCCTGAAGCCAGTTTCTTTCTCTTTTTTGGCGTTTTTGTCAGCTTCGTCTTCTTTTTCGTCATCAGTGACAGGAGGCTCTTTGGTGCTCTCGTTCCTGCTCTGGCAGTTGGCAGAAATCTGCTCTAGAAGCAGCTTTGTATCATCTCGTAGGTTGCTGCTCGAAAGCACATTGGCTGTTGAAGAGTGGTAGCGGGACTGGCTTAATTTTGGCTGCTTGGACATTACTTCTGTTGGTTCGGAGCTGTTACTTTGCTTCACTATGTCATTTGTTTGTTCACTGCTTACAGATTCCCGAGGACTACTATTATGACTCTCATTCATGTCCTCAACATTATCAGACTTCCTGTCACCCGTGCCCACTGATTCAGGCTTTATTTTACTACTTTCATCAGACAAAGCTGGCTCTGATACGTGGCTTTTGGGAGTGTCCGATTCAGATGTTTTGCATGGCAAATTAACCTCTGCTGGGGATGCTGCTGCAGGCTCAGTCGAGCTGCTCGACAGATCCGTCAGAGGCTGAACCGGAGATTCCTCTGATTCTGGTCGAGTTTCCCCAGAAAGGAAGTCTTTATCCGACGTACGGTCCACCGCAGACCTGTTAGTCTCTGTCTTTGCTGTTGACTGGTCTGACTCAAAAGGGGTAGAGCATGAAGCTGTTTCAGCAGGGGTGGGAGCATCAAAGTCTGTCAGGTTAAGGTCCCAGGGAGGGGTAGTTTGTATTGGTGTGTCTCCAGAAGGAGCAGGCGTTTCTGACTGGGAGAGACTAGGAGTCAAGTCTGCACTGTCCAGTGTGTCTATTGGGGTAGTTATGGGACTAATAGTCTCTTTTAAATCATGTTTGGGAACAGAGCTCTCTAAACCAGATGCATTAAGTACACCCATTTCAGACACAGAGTGGCTAGAGGAAATATCTAGTTCAGAATTATCTGTTTCTGACTTAGAAATATGTTTTTCTGATCCATCTGCTGAAGGTATTATAGCAGAAGCTTCTTCACTCTTTGTTGTCAACTGTAATGACAATATGTCCGTCCCTGGATTAGCAGCACTGGCATCAAGAGAAATCCTGGATTCCACATGTGCAGAGTCAGCTGCTGCAGGGGTCTCAGAGGATGCTGGCTGGGTCTTGTTGCTCAGACTGGCAGTTTTTTGGGACACCTCCAGTGAACAGCTGACAGTTCTCTGTCCTTCAGTTTGATCAGCTTTTGGGAATAATAGGCTCGGAGCCACGGCTGAGCCAGACTCTCCAGGGATATTTTCAGAGAACAAGGTCTGTGCTCTAGTTGAAGGACTGCTCTGCGACGCTGAATCTAGCAGAGTTTGATCAGAGGAAGAGCTTTGCAGTAATGTGTTAGGAGAGCTTGATTCTGTTCCCTTGCTTTGATTACTTGGCAGTGAAGAAGAGTCAAAGTTAGTTTCTAACTGAGATGAATCTAGATTTCCAGTATGAATAGATGGTGTTACCTCCGCTGAACTGGCAGTGGCTGAAGCACACTCCGTAGAAGCAGAATCTAGTTTAGGACTTTCTCTTTCATCACTACCTTTTCTAAGGGACAAAACATCAGCAGCAGTAGCATTTGTTGCTGTTGAACTGCTTTCTTTTACAGAAGTATTTGGTTCCCCTGGTGATTTGATCCGACATGTTGCTGCAGAAACAGGAGCCACACACTGGCTGTCCAGGCCTGTTGTGTCTGAATCAGCTGAAACTCTGGCTTCTTTTTCACAAAAGCTTTGTGAAGTGCTGGAATCACTGACGACCAGGTTGTCTGTTTTGCTGATATCTTTGCTGGCATCTAAAGAAAGAGTGGGCGAGTTGCATGCGTCTGTGGACAGCGTCTTTCCTGGACTCTCTGCAGCATTTTTTACCATTAAAGCTCTGCTTTCTGAGGTTACAGTTGGAGGAGGATCCTCCTTCTTGGAGGTGATATTATTCTTGAGGTCAGCTGGTGGTTTTATCTGCACCTTCTCTTTACTCTTTGCAGCTTCTGTAGCTTTAGCAGCTTTACGCTTTGCTGCCAACTCTTTGAAAAACATGAGCCTGTTGTCAGGATCACTCATATCCACATACAATGGACTTTTGATTAAAGGTTTAGGTGGTTGTACCGGTTGCTCAGCTCCAGTGGGCTTGGATTGAGGTATTGACGGTGAAGGTATGTCATGCTCTACATCTTTTGGTTTCAATGGCTCCTTTGCTTCGGGAATTTCTGAAATATCTTTTGAAATTTCCATCTTTGATGAATCTTTATCATCACCTTTATTGCTTTCATCGTCTGGTTTGGATGTTTCAGTGGATGAGTTATCAAAAGTGGCTGATTTTACATAACGACTCCATTCAAAAGGTTCTCTTGGAGAAGACCTCCTATGACCTAAACCAGAAAGAAAGGGGAGTTTTGATGCTTCGGCTTCATTTTTGTCACTTTGCTCATCAGGCTGATCTGTACTAGTTTCTTGAGGAGTTTGTTGCTGATCCAGCGAGCTGAAAATCAGGGAGGACCTGAGCCTGGAGCTCCTTGGCACTGCAGCATTGTAGTTCCTTCTGAAGGAATCGTCCCTTCGAAGCCCAATAGTTTTTGGCTCTTTTTGTTCTGTTGCCTCTGCTTTTTCCCTTTCGGTTGTGGAAGACGATTCTGAGGGTGTCGGCGTTGTTTTTCTTTCTGCTGCTGTGACAGTAGATTCTTTCAGTAATTTCTTTGGCTGCTCTTGAGTTTTGCCATAATTTAATATCTGACTTGTCCTGGGCACTGCAGGTACCTTGAATTCCCTGACATTAGGTATTTTCAGAGCTGGTAAATTCAAGTCTGGTGCAGTTTGCTGTATGGGGTTAAGGGGTTCTTCAAAACCCTCTTGTGCTTGAGCTGGTGCCAATGGCAGACCTTCCTCTCCTGGATTTTCATACGTGTTGAGGTATGAGCTAATCCTCCAGTTTCTCAGCCCCCGTTTCACTGTCGGATCTTTGCGGTCAGTGGTCAGCGGATCTTGGAAAAACTGCTTCTGATCAGCTGAGTTTGAAGGTGTGGGAGAGATCTGACAGACATATGGCTGGACTAAACTCAGTCTCCTGGGGTGAGATGAACTAAAGGGTAAATCAGCTGCAGGTGTTAATTTCTCTGAGCTCTGATCGAAGTCCAGGTTTCTTGTAGATGATAAATAGTTAAGAACAGGGTCGAAGTTATCAGGTGGTGGCAGCTCTTGTGGTAATCCAGGTTCAGAGTATTGCTCTGTTGGCTGATAGTCTTGGTTCCAGAACTTGTCATAGCCACTGTAATTTGGTTCTACTCCTGGCCCTGGAAAAGGCTGCTGGCCCTTGGGGAAATACTTTCCTTGGGCCTCAGTGTCTGGCATTCCCTGTTGCTGCATGAATGGTAACGAGTATCTATCGTGAACACCTTCAGCATAAGAGTGACGTTTAAAGGCAGGATTTTCCATCATGGGCATCCTGGTGGGGCCCTGATCAGCACCAGGATCCATCCATTGTTGCTGGGAAGCATACCTCCTGTACATATCTGCAGGGCCACGAAGGGAGTCCTGCCTTTTTTGAGCAACCATCCTCCAATCCCCATCCATTCTCTCATCATAAGAATGTCTTGCCCATTCATCAGGCTGAATAATGTCCTGTGACAGAAACCTTCTGGGCCCTTTGTACAATGAAGCTTTTTCATTTGGGTGTTGTCTCTTATGCAAAAGGTTGAATTCCTCCATCTGAGCAAGCACATTTTCAATCATCAGAGGCTGCGACTGAGCAAACAGAATGCGAAACTCCTCATCAAAGGTTGTAACAAGCTGTCCGAGGAACAGGTGTGCCATGCAGCGGTGCAGCTTCTCAAAGGACCACATGAAGCTGGACAAACACATAAATAAGTGGGAATTGTCAGTTTTCATGCAAACAGAAACAAACTGACCACATTTATACACATTATTTTGTATAAGAGTGGGATAGCTTTAAAGGGTCCCACCTGTAATTTCCACTCAGAACAGCCCTGCAGTCTGTCAACAAGAAGCGATCCATCATCTGACCTTTGAAGGACTTCCCTGAGCGGCACTGATATGTGATACCAGACACTGTTCTCACACGTAAAAACTGCAACACAAAATCCATCAAAAAGTATTATTCCCAAGTAGAACATGCAGTGATGTTTTTAATCACTATTAATACTAGGTGGCAGTGTTGCATTAGTTCTGATATGTGCAGTTCATGTGACTTTTATTGGTGCAATAAAAAAAGGATGGGATAGGCCTAATTCCTTTGAAACAGTTGTGACGTGAGAGAATTATTTCTGAACAAGGTGATGCTTGCAAATAAGAGCCTGACAAGTTTTCTTTGGAGCCGCCTGTCCCAACGGCTACAGCATCTTCTATTTCCATTTTTTCCTCAATAATATGTGACAAAAAAGGACAGTACACGCTGAAGCTGACCCTACCCTTATAATGTCAACAGATTTAGTGCTTTCCAAGTTTCCCACCCTGTTTGGGGCTTACAGAACAAGTCTGTTAATTCCAGCTGAAGGTCTTTTAAAATACACACTTTAATGTAACTTGACTCTAAAACAGTAGAAACAGCCATGGCTAAAAGATACTGTGAGTCACAAATTAATAAATGTGTTTACTCTAGATGCAGTAAAATATAAATGCATACCGCAGCTGCTTTGGAGTGGACTTAATATGTGTATCAAGCATCTTTGTTTTGTACTCACTTGAATGCTTTGCAAATTTACTCTGCAGTTGGACACCATGTTAACGAAGTGATGCACATTCTGCTCATCTAGTAGGATGTAAACAGCTACATTCCTCATGGCAGCATTGAGAATATCCGCGAACATGTCAACATCAGTAAACATGTCCATCACTATGGCAATCACCTGAGGAAATGAAACCCCAATACAGGGAGAAAAAAAATAAGAAATGTGAATTTAAAAAAAAATGTCAGAAGTTTGACATGAGAGAGGAAAATGAGAGGTTCTTCATGATGAAATAATTAAAGGACAACCTGCTGGGCATTTTTGATAAGTCGTCGGGCCTGCTCCTTGATACTCGGCATGTCTGGCTCAGGAGGGTTAACCAGAGTGGTGACCTCAGTGGGTCCAATGAAGGGATGCATCTGTGGCCAGCCAAGGTCCAGGCCTGGGACTTCCAGGTCAGAGTGAACTGGCCAGTAAGTGTCAGAGGAGCCATCTCCTAAGCTGTCCAAGAACTGCTGCTCAGGGTGGCAGCTTTGCTTAGGAGGCTGAACAGAGTTCTGAATAAACTCAACTTCAGGCGCAGATAGAAAGTCTACTACATCTGCTTTCTGGAGGAACTGATAGTATCCTTCCAAATCCCCCTCAACCAGGGCGTCAATAGCCAAGCGGTACTCTTCCCGATAGTGGGGGGGCAGATAGTTGGGGTCGAGGGGGTTATCCCCGGCAGAAGAACACTGAGATCGACGCGCCATACCGTTAACCTAGGCAAGGACGAAATAGAGAACAGTGGTAAATCATTTTCACAATACACTGCCAATATATTTATTCTAAAACCAGAAATATTAAATAAATAGGTTATGAAAGGTTAAGCTGTCAGGTGATCACCAACATTTAAAAAGTTGTTAAATATAAAAATGTTGATAAGATATGAGATTTGCTCAAGTCTAGATAGTTATAAGTATAAGTAGTTCTGCTTTAGTCTCCAATGGATTAAGCAGGAAGTTTAAAAATCGTGATTACAAAATGTTATTTTTTGCTTCCCTTTTTACTTGACAGGCCATTTAAATTTTGGACAGTTTAACCATCAAAATATGACAGCTGGAGGCAAAATGTAGGTTATAAGGAACCCCCAGCCCTCCCATTTCTTTTCAGACACACTATAGATGTCAAAAAATACTACAATGATCCTTGATTTCTCTAATTTTCAGAGAATTTACTCTCACCAGCCACTTCATCAGATACACCTCACATAGCACCATCTCAACATATTTAGGCATCTACACATGGTTGAGACTTGCTGAAGTTCAGGAGGTAGGAAGAAAATGGGCAGACTGGTTGAAGATGATAGAAGGGCAACAGTAACTCAAATAGTCACTTGTTACAACAATATACATTAGTAGATAGAGGTTCATGAATGACGTCAACCACTGGTTTCTGCAGAGCTTCTGAAGCCCAGTTTTCCTCGAACTCCATGGTGCCATGCCGCAAAGAGGTGGGACAAAGCTCTGAAAGCCATAAGCAGAGCCAATGGCCAGCTTTCTTTCAAGCACATCAAATGAATCCATGCATCTGACTGGTCAGCTTTATGTCTTAATAAAATTCTATCTGACATGTTACAAAACAAATTTACCTGCTGTACAGTTATCATGGATATAATGTCTAACTATAGAGGCCAAAACTGATTTTTGTACCAGGCTGTAAATACGTTTAATTCTGCAAAGTTGGCCATTTTAACACGGTCTTCAATGGAGATTTGCTCTGTTTTGGAACCAGCACCTAGTGGTCAGAGGAGGAACTACAACAAAACATACTTCCTGAAATGTCTTCAATCCAGAAGTGGCATGGTTACTGCCTGGTTACAACCAAAGTATGAAAAGCACCAACTCTGAAAGTACAAAATGTCTTGAAATAGAAGGGCTAGAAAAGCAGAAGACCATACCAAAGGGCTACTCCTGTCAGCTAAGAAAGGGACAATTCCCACAATTCACTAAAACTGGAAATTAGAAGATTGAAAAAACCTTTCCGGGTCTGAGGACTCTCACTTTCAGCAGGAACATTTGTACGCTGGGCTCAGAAATCGGTGTAAACAACATGAAAGCATGAATTCACCCTGTCTTAAATGGTTCAGGCTGCTGCTGGTGGGATAATGGTGAGGTGGATATTTTGTTGGCACACTTTGAGCCTCTTAGTACAAACTGAACATGGTTTAAGCTCCCCAGCCTATCTGAATATAGCTACTGACCATGTCCATCCCTTTATTACCACAGTCTACCTATAGTCTGAGGGTAACTTCCAGGAGGATAAAGCACCATGTCACAAAGCTCCAATGGCCTCCACCGTCACCAGATCTCAGTCCAATAGAGCACCTTTGAGATTCAGTGGGATGCCAGATTCACATCATGAATCTGCAGCAACTGAGTGATGCGATCATGTCAACATGGACCAGAAAATCTCTGAAGAATGTTTCCAACGCCTTGTTGGATCTATGCCATGAAGAACTAAGGCAGATGGGGTGTTCAACCCCGAACTATCGAGGTGTAACGTCTGTACATGGAGTACCTTCATGCTGTATTTTAAATGCAGCCCAAACTTTAAAAAAAAAGAAAGAAACCAAAGCAATGATCAGTGTTTGAATGAGGTGTCATCCCCCCATCTCTCTCTTTTTTAATCAGATGTAGTGTACGCTGGTGGGAAAGGCCCTGACTTGAACACAATGTGATTATTGCTACACTGAGATAAAAATCAGAAAAGCAACAACACTTGCAACAAACTCGCGTATAAACAGCAACAGTTACCATATGGAGTTTACTTCAGTAATGAACTCATATATAACCTGGAGTTGTAGCCATTATCAAAAGATCTACTACAGCAGAAGAAGAGAGGAATGAACAGAATAAAGAGGGAAGATGGAATCTGTCCGCAGGATAAATGGTTTTGGGTGTGGCTCCTCCCTTCACCCAAAAGTCTCCATTTCTAATTTATCGCGAAACCACATGCGTGATGAAAGCCCTGACAATAAATGTGAAACTCATACGAAACAACGCAAAGTAACTCATTTAAATGAATAAAGTAAACCGAACTGACTGTCGGGATTTCTCACGAGAACCGCCGAAATCCGCTTTTAAGGTCTGGAAACGTCAACGCCAACTTTTACTAGACTTCACAGGCTTTAGGCCTGTATGATATGATATGATATGATATGATATGATATGATGTTGAAGCTTACAGGTCGTCCTGTTGAACCTACCCCAGGGGTTTACTGCTGGTCAGGCTTTGGGACGGTCAAACTTTCCGGCTGTCATCTTTGCTCGTCACCGTGTTTTCCTCACAGCCGCGCTTCATGTCCAGGTGGGAGCCGCTGAAAGTTTTTCCTCTCACCCCCTTCACCCAGCTAAACCAGTTTACTGTCACGCTCGAAGCATGTTTGGCTTCGAAACTTAGAGACGGAGATCGCCGGACGGAGGAAAACTATGGTCGACAAATACAGCACACACACACACACACACAAAAAAAGAAAAAAAAATGTCGCCCCGCCTCGACCGGAGCCTCACAGTTGATTCACTTCTGCTCCTCACAGCTCGGTGTGCTGTCCAAGCCTGTCCTGAGGCTGCTGAACTCTGCACGACTGTTATCTGACGGACTGCTGACTCTCCGCTGAGTAAACTGGTGCTATCAACTGCCCAGTTCGTCAGCCAGAGCTCGGCTCGCCCATAAAATCCCAGCTCGTAATAATCTCTTACTAGCTGCACCCTTTTAAACATGTGCCAGGCTTCAAATAAAAAACAAAACAAACCAGACAGCACAGACAAATGTGTACAAAGCTCTGTCACAGTGTTTGGTAACTGCAATTGATCTGATAGCTGCGTTTAACTGACTGATGACCAACTAGTGAGACTTTCCACAAATACTTTCCAGAATAAAAGCCCATAAAAACATTAAAAAAAAACACTTATGGATCATCAACAAGTTATAGCCTAAATCAATCTGACAATCATCTGAGGGCCCAGAAACTCACTCTTAAGCTTAACTGCGACATCAACAAAAGTCATGGTCATAAACTTTCAATTGCTATGTAATATGTACATATCTAAAAACAAAGCTCTGAATACAGTTCAGTTCACAAAGCAGATTTATTTATATAGCGTCTATTACAACACAAGTCGTCTCTAGATGCATTACAGAAACCCAGAGCATGACCGCAGATCACATGGCAAGAAAAAAAACCAAACTCCTTCTTGGGATGAAACCTTAAGCAGGACCCAGGTCGTAGACCAGTCCAAAACCAGTCAGGTAAAGGAAGAAAAGAGGGGCAGCAGGTTTAGGTAAAAGCTGCGGTGGTCAGAATATATACAAACGCTTGAAGCTTTGGTAACAATCCATTGAACTACATTAATATATGGATTTTATAATGAACAATCTAGTGACATCAATGCTAAGCGAAAATATACATGCAAATCTCGTCAATACATGCTCTCAGGTGGCCTTTTGCAGTCTACTATTGTTAAAGGAATAGATCCTTTGCTATTTAACTATCTAGTAGAACCCAGAAATAAAATGTGAATTGATATTTCAGTTACTTAATTCAGTTACTGCAAATGTATACATGAAGAAGTAATTGTGCTCAATGATGTCCTCTCATATCGAATCAAATCATACACATCACACTATAAACATTGAATCATCATTGACTTTATTGATGTAATATCACATCGTGATGAAACTTGCGATTTACAGCTTTATATCAGAAGAGGATAATATAATTTCACTAGTCTTTTTTCAGCCTCGGTTGTTCTACAGGTTAGGATTTTGCCAGACAGTATATGAGAGGTTTTAGGTGACAGACGAGTAAATGTTTTGTAAAATGTACAATCTTGTAATATTTAGATTTTTCATGTGAAAATAACATGGCATCTGAACTCTGAGGTCACGTCACTGTCACTCTCAATCACCTTTTTGACAAAAAGAAATGGAAAAAAAAAACAGGAGGACTTTAATGTTAGAAGAAAAACAGGGAAAAAAAAGAGAAAAAACACACTTGAGTACATGTTGGCAAGGCACAAAGGCTCTTGGAAAACCTTTAAACTGGTTGGACCAAGCTGAAGTTTTTGTTTTTTTTTTGGTTAGTTTGATCAGATTTTAGTTCACATTTGGAAAGAAAAATGTACACTGTCAAAGAAAAGCCTGCTATAATGCTGTGAAACATGGGGGGGGTTCAGTTTGCGTCAAGCAGATTGAGCTTTGAACACAATAGCGTTATAGGCATGGACCAAAAATATTGTAATAATCATTATTAATTATTATAGGCATGTAGATGAAACTTGCAGACACTTTCACCTTAATTATTAATAAATGTGCAGATTTAGTATCACGTAGCCATCCTCTTTAAACAATGAAGAATAGCTTTTCATTAGTCAGAGTGATGGCAATGAAAACACCCTCGTGAGTTCACATCAAACAACTTATTGATTTCTGTTTATCATGAGGATGTCAGCAAACATGGATGATTGCTGCAAACTCGCTGCTGCCTTTGATTAAGGTGCAGTTAAGCGTCACAAAGATATAAACCCTGCAAATGTTTTTGATTCTTTGGATAAGCTATCTCTGTTGCAAACATCTACAATAGAATAAAAAAAAAAAAAAAAACACAACACATTGCCTCACCAGAGTGGCCTTACTTTGTGGACTACTGAAAGTGCTCATGTGGAAACCCAGGCTTGGGAGTTGGATGAAGGCCATCTTGAGACCGAGATAAATTCCTGCAGCCCATGTTTTGATAAACCCGGAAAGGAGATGAACAGAGAGACCAAAACAATGTGATTTTGCTTTTAAGCTCGCTCTGCTGTGAGACTGAAAATAGCCAGGATGTCAGGATGAAATATGATGTAACCCAACCAGAGGAAATGAGGCTGCGTAGCTGCTCAAGTAAAAACTTGAAGACAAGCCCTCATTGTTCCCTTCAGGCACCACCCAAAGCACACATACAAGAGGGAATAGAAACATAAAAAAAATTATAGATAGTACATAGATAGTTGCTAAACAACATGCCATTAGGTAACATTCACTGTTGCACTAACCCTTACCCCAGCAGACGAGAAAAAGCACACATTAGAGCATGAGTAAGAATGTGTGAGCCTAACACGCAGTATGTGACTGATATGATTTAAGATAGATAACAATGTGAGGTTGAACGGACGGAGAACAAAAATGAACTGCATTCCTTGTAAACAACTGAGGAGATTAAAGTGAGCTGGACGTGGAGGCCCTCCAACTACAAATCTGCATGCCTTGTTGACGCACTCTGATACACCTGAGCCAGATGCATGAAACTCTTAGTTTTATGACTGAGATGTAGAGTTCACTAAAGGAAGAAACATGTTTATGCATTCCTTTAGCCATATTTAGAAACCAGTGTTTCCATATATTCCCCTTTCATGGAATCATTGTATACACTATGCAAACCTGACTTCAGCTGCATATTTGGCCGTGTACACATACGAACATACCGGCCTGCTTGCAATTTGCTTAGTAAAAAAAAAACAAAAAACAAACACTTTTGCATAAGAGACAAAACACAACCTTTTTTTGTAAGTGGAAGCAGCAGCAAAATAGAAGCACATGTGAGACCCACCAGTGAACTAGTGAAAAATGAAATTTATTTTATTTGGCTTTTTATCTATAAGCAATGATCAGATGTGCTGGATCACTGAGTTTGCATAGAAGTGATGAGGAGGGAGATGCAGATGTTCACCTGGAGCATGGTATCTTGACCATCTTTAATTTTCTTTTAAAACATATTAGCAAAGCATCATCCGACCATCACAGGGTGCTATTAAACCAGAACAATCTCTAAATACTGAGTTCACATGGTCTGAGGAATGAATGAGGTGTGCTAATTCTTATTTTATTAACACCTGTTTGTGTGTAAAGCGTATGCTTCCTTTCTGTGTGCAGCATCCATCCATCCATCCATTATCTATACCCGCTATTTCCTGTTCAGGGTCACGGGGGTCTGCTGGAGCCTATCCCA